>JAUBOC010000030.1:1712068-1722822 GCA_032275365.1 Anablepsoides cearensis | reverse complement strand
AACTGCTCTATAGAGGTGAAGCTGAGTTGAAGACTGGAAGCCACAGATTGGGAAGAAGGGCCAACTGAGTACAAAATGGTGTCATCTGCGTATAGGTGAATTCGGGAGGTGCCAGCAGCTTTTGATATATCATTGGTGTAAATAGAGAAAAGTGTTGGGCTCAAAATGGAGCCTTGAGGCACACCTGCAGAGATGATAAGTGGATCTGACATGACGTCCTCAGCCTTCAATTGCCTTTATTTAACCAAAGAAAATCCCACTGAGGTACACAAATCTTTTGCAAGGGAGGCCTGGGCCTGAAGGTTACCTATTGTACAGGTTTTCAGGCTGTGGGGGAAACCAGAACCATGTCCAAACTGGGGATTGAACCCAGCACCTTCTTTTTGTGAGGCAGCAGTGCAAACCACTGAGCCATCATGCTGCCATTTTATGTCACCTTAAAGGATTTTGTCCTTTTACCTGATCTAAATCTTCTGTCTTTGTCCCATCATCCTCACTGAGTGTCCCTCTTGTGCTGAGGAAACAAGTGTTTCAAAAGCGATTACCTCCTCTGCGCTCAACCCCTGCATTGTGGCAGTGATACCGGGGAGCCCCGAGATGCGCAGGCTTTCCTCACTCATTAAAAACAGCTGACGGTGCAGCTCCAAAGCCCCCGGTCCTCCTCCGCAGTGCCCATGCTTGGATCGAAACCAGAATGAAGCAGTACAGCGCATCAGTCTCTCAGAGGCCCTGAGAAGCAGCTGCACCACTCCCTGGACTCAACTTTCTGTAACTGCAGCAGAGCTCTAATAACGCTCGATGGGAGGTCAGGGAAGAGTTTTTTTTCTTTTAATTCTTGTAGAAGATACAGTTCAGCAGTATTCAGATCATAATTAGGTTTCATGGTATGACCCTTGAGAAAACAGATTTTCTTCCTTTGTTTTATTAGTTGTGAGCTTTTTAAACAGATGTTCATACACAAAGCTCTGAATTTGTTAAACCACTTTGTACGGTGGCCTGATGGTGCAAAAAGAATACCCACATAAAAAACATTAAAAAGGGAACAATGAAACACGTATGGACGGTAGCGTAGTGCCATCACAAGACATAAAACTATTGTTGTGCTGTTTCTTGTTATAACAATAAAAATAAAAACAAGAAAACTGTCTCGTAGAAACAAGATAACCATAAATTGTAACATTACAGTTTTAAATATGAATCAAAAGTGTCTGAATGCAAAGTTTTATATGCTATGACGCTGAACAAGGTTGAGCACAAATCCCAAGATTTGCTTTATTCTTTAACGCTGTTGAAGATGGTATTTAAAATTTAAATTCAAAATGTGTTAATTTAAAACAATATGGATGGTACCTTGGATGGAAAGCAGCGTTAGCAGCGTTAGCAGCATTAGCAGCATTAGCAGCATTAGCGTTACCTATTGTCTCAGGATGCTAACGTTCTAACAATAGCCGAGCACCAACAGCAAAGGCTGAGTTCCATTCTGAAAAACTTTAACATTGAGCCACAACATTTAAGATGAGATTTACACATTTAAATTTAAGATTCAATATGTACATATATTATTTAACATTTAACATTAGCAAAATGTATGCACATAAAATGCAAGTGGACATTTTTTAACTAGGATTTCAGACTCAGAAATTAAGCTAAATTATGAATTTTTTTTTTACAGTTTTACAAAATTGGTTATTTAAGAAGAATTCAAAAAATTACAAACATAAAATCCAGAATCAGAACATCAGTATTTAAGAAGTTGATTGTGCATACTTGCATATGCAATCCTCTTCATCACTGAAACTGGGTGATAATGCATGTAAGCACATTCATCTTTTCATGCACATACAAACTCAGCCTATTCTTTCCACTGATCTAAAATTATTTAGTGTGTAAAATGACTCAAAATTTTTTTTTTCTTTAGGTCAGGAAAAAACTAAAAACATATGTTAAAACAGTGCTTACTGTTCTGTTTAAAGTGAACCAGCACTTGCAAACAGGCTAAATGATCCAAGTCACACCCACAGATTTCCGGCACATCAGTACATTTGCTCCTCATTAACTGATGTCTTCCTCCCTGTCATGCCCCCTTCCCCTCGTTTCTCCTCCGTTTGTCTCCCTGCAGGATCCTGCTGACAGTGGTGGTGATCTTTCGCATTCTAATAGTGGGGATAGTGGGCGAGAAGGTGTACGAAGACGAGCAGATCATGTTCATCTGCAACACCATGCAGCCCGGCTGCAACCAGGCCTGCTACGACAAGGCCTTCCCGATCTCGCACATCCGCTACTGGGTTTTCCAGATCATCCTGGTTTGCACGCCCAGCCTGTGCTTCATCACGTACTCTGTTCACCAGTCGGCTAAAGCGCGAGATCGGAGCTATTCTCTGCTGCACTCTCACATGGATCACCACGGTCACGGACACCACGGTCGCCATCACGACCACCACGCCCGCAAGCTCCACTCCCGCAACATCAACGGCATCCTGGTGCATCCCGAAAGCAGCAAGGAGGATCACGACATGGAGGTGAAGGAGATCCCCAACGGACCTCGGAGCGTCACTTCGACACACAAAAGTGCGAAAGTGAAACGGCAGGAAGGCATTTCTCGCTTCTACGTCATCCAGGTGGTGTTCCGCAACGCGCTGGAGATCGGCTTCTTGGCCGGCCAGTACTTCCTGTACGGCTTCAACGTGCCAGGGATGTTCGAGTGCGACCGCTACCCCTGCGTGAAGGAGGTGGAGTGTTATGTGTCCCGTCCGACGGAAAAAACTGTCTTCCTGGTCTTCATGTTTGCTGTGAGCGGCATCTGTGTGCTGCTCAACCTGGCCGAGCTCAACCACCTCGGATGGAGGAAGATAAAGACCGCCATGCGGGGCGTGCAGGCCCGAAGGAAGTCCATCTGTGAAGTGCGCAAGAAGGATGTGTCGCACCTGTCCCAGGCCCCGAACCTGGGCAGGACCCAGTCTAGTGAGTCAGCGTACGTCTGACAGAGGCTTCTCCGCCTGGGAGCTCGAGGACCTTTGAACTTTTGGACCAGAGCGTTTCCCCGGCCTGCTCAGGAGTGCACAGAACTGGCCACTGTATTCTTACCCAGGAGCACAGACTCACGAGTATTTCACAAGTAGAGTTTTCAACACTTGAAGCGAAAAGATTTACCTTCATAATGAAGCGACAACTGTTGATGTTACAGCTTAAACTTATTATAGTGACATTTCAGCTCTGCCTAGGCGACACTAGGTGCCTTCAGAGAACCGAGTAGATAAAACTGAGCAAATATAAATAATATGAAATACTGTAAAGATAGTTTGAGACAGAATATTCTCAAGTTCCTCATTTTTTGCCTTTGCTGTAGGTCAGGAAAACGATAGAGCTTAAAGCGTGTGCATGCATACGCATGTGTGTGTTGAAAAAAAAAAGAGTTTATGTCTGACGTAAGTCAGAAAACAGAATGGAAACTTAAAGTATTTAAAGAAAGATGATGTTATTTCTCATTGTTTGAGAAAAGTCTGTGGATTAAGAAGCACCTTTTTCTTTTTAAACAAATGCAAAAATTACGACCACGGAAAAGGATTGGCATTAACTGGAACACATGTTTTGTTGTAGTTGCAGGAACGTCCTTAAAAAGCTGTCAGTATTCTCCGTGCACTTTGTTGCATTAGATGCCAGATTGGAGACGACGATGTGTAAAAGTTTATCTCCAGCTCGGTATTGGTGCTCCGCCTCGGCTCCCGATGCCTATGAGGCATGCTGCTTACCTTCAAAAGCCAGAAAGAAAAGTTGAGAAAACTGTCTCTACTACAGCGTGTAAAATGTGGCTGCTGTCAACACTTTAAGAACAGGATTACCTGCAGGCCTTTTTGGGTTAAACAGGAAGAGTAATGTAGTCACAAACATTTTAATGTGTAACATCATTTTCCGTTTTTTCCACAAGCACATTTGGTGCCATATTTCAAAGTTACTGTACATAGATGACACTCAGCCTTCCCCCCTCACAGCTTTGTGTGAACAGAGATTTGAACAGTTCTTAAAATTAATCATAGATTGCCAGCTTTAACAATATGTATTAATAACGTGCTCTTTGTTATGCCTTCACTCCCTGTAATGCAAAGCGTTTTACCCTCTTTGGACTTTGAACTAGGCATGTTGCAGATGCATCGATAGAACGGATAGAGTATGACATGTAACTTTAAAAAAAAAAGAGTTTTATTTATTTGCATCCTGTTCCTGTAAAATGTATTACTCAGCATGCATGAAGAAGAAAAATATAAAGAGACTCGGACAAAATGGGAAAACTTCAAGTGAAAATCTGAGAGGCGCCTCAACTGCAGCAATAAAAGACTATAATAATATTATTATGTGAAGAGAATTATGTGAATAAATGATTATGCAGTGATTTTTGGCTGTGATGTGTTTTACAATAAGAACATAATTTCACTGTGTTGTTGCCTTTTTTCTTTTTAATGTCAGCAGGAAAGGTCAGAGCTGGAAGCTGGAAAACGCTACAACTAAAACAGTAAATTACACATGAAAATATCATTTTCATGCAATTAAAGCAAATCTTTATCAAAAAATAATAATGTTCAAAATTATTTTAATACGTAAAACATTAATCTTTTATTCTAATAAAAGTTTTGATTTATTACTCCTGGCAGCTTTGGAAAAGAAAAATAAACCAAAATGTTCCCTAAATGTAAATAGGATTACTGTGTTATGACATTTGGTAGTTGTACATCGAATGATGTAAACAAAATCTGCCAAAACCTCCAAATCATTTCCACTCACACAATAATGGGATTTTGGTGAAATAAGTGGGAAAAAAAATCAGCCCTTTTTGGAGTTGCACGACTCACACAGAGTAGAAACATCATTCAAAGTTTAACGACTCATGGAAAGTTGAACTTTGTGGAACAGAACTGGCATTTTTTATATCTTTTACAGTTTTTACACAAAGTTAGGTTTTATGAATTTGGGGAAGAGAAAATGTTTGGTTTAGATAAGTGGTCATCAAGGCGCGCTATCCTGTATGTTTTACTTATTTCTCTGCTCCAACACACCTGATTCTGTGACTGAAATACCTCTTCATGTTCTGTGGAAGTCTGTTGATCACCCATTAATTCACACCCTTGAGGACCAGGATTGCCCATTCCTGGGTTAGAGTGTTATTATGTCACTCTCTGAGGTTTGAGCTGTTAAACTTTAGACAAACTTGTCTTTTTCTCTAATCTTTGCATTGCTTATGCAGTTTAAACATCAAAATGTAGACATTGTTGTCGTCTTTCACCCTGTGTGTCTCTCCTCCTGAGTTATGGTTAGGCTTAGAAATCCCCTCCCAGACTCCAGAGAGCACATCCAACTCCTCATTGACCTCCTGTATCTGAGATCAGACTTTTGGCTTTAAAACTGGAAGTCTTTTTACCTCGTCATACTAAACACTAGACGACCAGATGCTTTTGTTTACAGTTCACTTAGATTTTTTTCAAGAAAACTTGCAGTTTTAGCAGAGTGGCTGTTATAAACTATTAAATTACCTGGGTTTAATAAAAAAAGAGTTTATGTGTTGAAATTTTAGGAAGAATCTGTTTAAATTTATTATTTATGTTATGAAATTATAATGCAGGCATTTTCTAAATGATAAATGATTCAAATAGTTCTGTATTCTGTCACAAATTGTTAAAATGCTTCATTAGATTTATAGGATTTTATTTATGATTAAAGAAATGTTTGAATAAAAATAGGTAAAAATAAATACAATTTTACTTCTTAATGTTGTGACGCAGATATTTACATGAAGAAAGAGACCAGTTATAGAATAAATGTAGTTATTTCCTTTGCGGTGCACAGGACGGAGAGGTTTTACTGTTTCATGGACTGTTACTGCATCCTCACACGCTGCTGCCCGTAAACCCACCACGGAGTGCCGAGCACAATGCATCGCTTTCATTTGCACAGACTCCAAACCTGCTTTAACATTTATTATTAAACACAGAGAAACGATATGCCTCTTAGAGATACACCAACACACTATCCGGGTTTCTCTTGATGAATTATACATACTTAATCTGTTCCTTTTCATCATAAAAGACTCCCGAGTAAAGTGAATTTCCAGAAAAGCATCAGAGCCTCTCATTGTGGTTTTGCTCATTAGTTGCTCTCTTTGTGTGTAAATATCATTTTCACTTCAGGAGGTGCTCTGACACCCACCTGTTTCTCAGACTGACTCATCCAGCAGGCAGGTGAGTTATTAGTTGGGACCTGATAATTTCAGTAATGAGGAAGGTTACTGAGGGAGAACAGAGCGAGGTGCGTGGGGGCGGTGAACCTTTTAGCATTATTAAACCTTCAGTCAGTGCCGACGGCGGCGCGCGGCCCCCCGGTGCTGAAAGCAGAGCGGGACCAGACGAAGGGGGACAAAAGGTGATGAGGAGGAGTGTTAATAAAACAGATTGAAAGGATGTAAAGTAATGAACGTCGTGGTTATTTATTGACTCGGAGGCCATGTTGTGCCGTTATCGACATGTGGAGAAGCCATGATTGACTCTGTTCTACAAGACTGTCAGGAAACCCAACCATTCAAACACACACACAGGACGTGAAAAAAAAGGCCCAAAGAAAAAGAGGATGTGACCAGGCCGGTTGCTGTGGCGACAGGAGGGCAGTAATGATGTTAGGCTGCACCAGAGACTGCACCAGCGAGGAGCAGGAGCAGCTCTGCACTACATCTCCTGCTGCTCCACAGCGACAGGAAACACTCGGGTGCAGCAGACTAATTCATGGTGAAAGTTGGCCACACGCTGCGCTCTGCTTTCTGCTGCAGCACTGCAGCTGCATCGCAGGAGGCGGCTGAATCAAAGCAGGTATAATTAACAGCTAAAGATAGACTCACTCATCAACATTACATTCACCGGTAATGTAGTAATAAAAGATTTGTCGTATAAAAATAGATGATCGAGCAGAAAATGTAACACATTTAGAGCTTTAACATCAAAATGGAAATAATTCCAGCACTATTTAACCCTCTATGGTATGTTTTATGACACTGAATAAGAAAAAAATATTTAAGATGTTTTTCACTATAACATCAATGAAAAAATCATAAAAAAAAGGTAATATTGATTAAAAGTTTGTTGCTGTGAGGCAACATTGTGTCATAATGGACAAACCAGTGAAAAGACAAGAATTTATATTTATTGCAAGCATCAGTTTCTTGAACCAAATCTAAAAAAAAAAACAGGCAATTCTTAGATTTGCACGTATTGCACATTTCAGATTAAATAAAACAGCACAGACCTCTGTTACTCACTCGATCATCATAAAAGACAAATATAAACAAAACATCACATTTTTAAAGCATATTAACAATTACAGCGTTGTTTCAAGGTAGAACATTTTTCATATCTTTATTCCAATATGCACATCATTAAATAAATAAACAAATAAATAGTAAACTACAGTATGTGCTGAGTTTTACCCAGTTTGTTTTCCAACTTTGTATATCTGGATGAGTTTTTGATAATCTATTATGGTACAATGTTGCCCCGAGGAAACATGCATTTTTTTGGTCATTCCTTCAACATATTAATTTACAAACCACTGAATGTGGTTCCTATTTTTCATGTGATTATTTGAGTGAAATGACATTTCTATAGAGGGAATGTAGTGGTGTGAGGCATTCACGTGTGCAGAAAAAAGTAGGAAAAATCAAACCCTGTGGATCACGTAGCTGCTGTTTTATATTTTTATTGATTAATATTTGAGTTCCCCTCCCCCTGAATTAGCATTGACCAGTTACAAATGTGTGTCCGGATTTACTTTCAAAGGCTAAAATAGGCTAAAACAGACATAAAAAACAGCAAATAATAGCATTTACCTAATTAAAACAATCTTTAATCTGAATGAATGCTACCTGTTTGTGTCTCAGTATGGCTCACTGAACATAGTGCAAATATGTAAACATTAACAGTATGTCCTACCCACAACCCATTTATTAGAGTGTAAATATACAGCACCTTCCCATTCCTGCAATTACATGATTTTCTGCCTATTTTCGCAGCAGTGGATCAAATTAAACTATTAAGTGTGCAGACATTTGGCACCACAAATATGAGATGTACCTAAATACAGAAATGTTTACAAATTCATACAATTTTAGCTGCATAACAAACCATATTAATACTGTACAATGGAATTTGTGTCAAACTGTACACTGTCAACTTAGAGGATATTAGAGGAAAGCTTTAGGAATTACACTCCTAATATTTAAGACTCATAATGAGCTCTCAAAGCGAGGCCACATTTAAGCTGCAACAAAGCAAATCTATCAGAGAGAACATTTGGAGTTTGTCATTATCTGTGTTTTTTGCTTTTAGTTCTCTAGTGTTTCTGTGTATCTCTGCCCTGCTCCAGTCCCACCCTTGCTCACCTGTTTCCTCTTGTGTCTCCTCCAAGTGTTTCCTGTTGTCCTTAGTTTGCCTTTATATTCTGTGTCTGGGCCCGATCATTGTGCTGTCTACCAGTCAGTCCGTGTCGTCCGTGTTCCTCCTGAGATATTCTGAGTGTTTTGAGCTGCCTTGTCAGCTTTTTTGTTTATTATTAAATCCTTTTTGTTACTTTTGGATTTGTGCCCTGGGTCATTCTGCCACAGAGTCTTTTAGTCAGGAGCAGTCATGTTAAAAAGACAACTGTAGCTGGAAAATTACCCTAAACACAAAAACATGTATAAACCTGGTGTTTTTAAAGGTCAAATAATCTGCATAAGTAAAGCTGCAGTTAACTTCCTGTATAATATAAAGTCTTTTTTTATTTAACCATAGTTTGTTGTATTTGAACTCTAAAAAATAGCTTGTATGTATAAAAAAGCTAATTTAAAGCGCTTTAGCTTCATCTAATTAAATTTCTTTAAAGAAAACGTGAAATGGTTAAAAGCTCAAACACATGTCATCAGTGTATCTGCTGGTTTGACTTCATGTTAAAACCACATTGTAACATATTTGGACCTGTTTTGGGGGATAATTGTGTACTTTCACAGAAACATTAACATTAAAACCTTACTAGCTGATGAGACTGATGAGATGATGGGTTTGACCAATGACCAAAGTGGATCGCTGCTGTTGTTATACAAGTTTAAAATATTTTTTGAGATGTTTGGAAATCTTGTTTTATAAACTTTTACATCATGTACCACAGTTGTTTCCATAAAATTCAGTTGCAGCAGAAAGCTAACTATCTTGGTGCAAAAATGCCACAACATTTCTGCTGGGATAATTGAAAAAAGCAAATATGACGGAAATAATGTTTGAGTTTAAGGATCATCAATCCATTTTAAAAACAGTCCCACTCTGACGTGCTGTTAGCTTTTCAGTGCAGTTAGAATAAACTCCATTGGTCTCATTCAAAACTCTATCTGCAACAGGTAAGATATTTATTGCTCATAGCCATTACACAGAGCCCTGCTTCAAAAGTCCTGAATGCATCCTTTAGCCTGAACCATATTTAAAATATACATGCTGTATAGCTTTTCCTCATGCCTGCAATAAGACTGATTAGCGTTCGTTAGCCTGTAATAGAAATTCGACCTTGCCTCATCATCAAATGTTCCTCCGCTCTGACCTGCTCTCCTCAGCTGATTTATTAATAACCAGTAATAACACAGCACAACAAGGAGAATCATTTCATTACTCCTCTCATGTGTTCCTTCAATGTTTCCCTCTCTGCCACTTCACTCACTCATAAAGATGAAATTGGACTTGGCTTATCCCTCTCTGGAGCCTGCTCCTCTTCCACTCTCCTAATGGCTCCAGTCATCAATTTGTGTCAGTCTCTGTTCTGCTCTCTGCAAGTGACTCTGTCTCCTTTTTGTCAAATCCCTGCTCACCTCAGTATCTCTGTTCTTCCTCTCTCTCTGTTTCCATCTGGTCCTCCTCCTCCTCCTCCTGACTCACTCCTCTCTTTTCACTGCTTCCTCCACTTCTACATTTTTATCCTGACCTTCTCTGTCTGCACTCAGACCTGTTCCTCCACCTGGGTTTCAGCTCAGATCAACACTCATTACTGTTGTTTCGTTTTTCACACATTCCTCTTCTTCCCTGTTTTTTTCTGTCAGAGAAGAAGCAATGGTGAAGTTTCCATTTTTTCTACTCTGCCTTTAGTTAGTTTGCTTCTAAGCACAAGTTTTTTTAATGTTTATTTTTGTCTTTGGTAGGTAAAATGTGTATTCTACTCCTCTGCTCCAGCTCCGGCCACTCTCACCTGTATTACCAGTCTTCATCTCGCCCAGGTGTCTCCACTTTCTCATCAGCACCCCTGCCTTTATTTCCTCTCCCATATTGGGTAAAACTCAGGTGATACCGATCTGATACTGTTACTTTTTGCAAACACAACTAATGTGTGGTAAATCCTTTATTTCAAATCGTAATACAAGACAGAGTAATTGATTTAGTCTTTTTAAATTCAGAAGTATTTTGATGTAGCGTCCTCATTTCGAATATAGTTGAGCTAACAGGAAAAGCAGAGGACACAATCATATTATGAGAAAATGGAAAATATGTTAAAATGTTTTAAACACTAAAAAAATGTTAAATAATCAAACCACTAAAATAAGTTCTTTAATTTTCAAGAATTACAATAAAAATGAAAACCTAATTCTTGTTACAAGAACATGTTAGCATTAAAATACTGAATGACTGAGCAGCATCACCATTCACATATTTGTTACGCGCTTACCCAGGCCAAAGAAAAAGTAGTTCCCACCAATCTCAATAGTT
>JAUBOC010000030.1:1677528-1687849 GCA_032275365.1 Anablepsoides cearensis | reverse complement strand
ATTTATTTCAATGTAATTGTGCAAGCTGCTTTAGATTTACTCAACTCAGTTAATTTAGTGGAACCACTTGACATAACCGAGCTAAGTAAATCCAACAATCTGTTTTTTGAGTGTAGATCCCAACTATTAAAGTGTTTTCATACTGGATTATTTAAGATATTGTTACCGGAAAAAATGAAGATTTAAATGTTATGTCTGTAAAATGATGTTCTTACTTCTTAAATGATCATTTTGAGCCATGAAATTTGAATTTAGGAGCCACAGTTTTCGACGTTATGTCAATCAAATTATATGTTTGATCTCTTGTATGCAGTTACCAAAAAGACTGAATCACTTCGTTAACGTGAGTGAAAGTATTCATGGATTTAAAATCTGACGTTAGACAATGATTTTGTTGCAATAGATCCCACTGCTGCAATCACAGTGTTAACATCATCATGACCCCCTAAAACGACGTCATTCTCCTCCTGGTGCCAGGAGCGAGGAGCCCCGAGGAGGACACAAAGCCTCAAACCAGCGACGCCCTCCTCTCCTCTGGCGTCTCCTCCAGGATCTGAAGCAGCAGGTCGCTGAGGGGTTTGGCGACGGCGCGGTAACCCGTCGACGTCAGGTGGAGGTAGTCGAACATGTCCTGCGAGCCGATGGTTCCGTCCGAGTGGACGAAGGCCTCGCTCACGTCCAGGAGCAGGGCCGGGCCCAGCCGCGGCAGCCAGGAGCGCAGGAGCCTGTTCACGGCGGCGTTCTTCTCCCGCAGCGGGTTGGGCCGCTCGCCTCGAGGCAACAAACCCTGAGGATCGTAAAGAGAAGATGTGTCAAACGACTTTTATTCATATTCATTCAGAACATTATTCTTCTAAAATAATCATGAGAACAAAGAGTCTTCAGTGAAGCTTCCTGCATCAACTGGGCAGCATAAAATCCAACAAAAGCACTAAAGTACATAAACGTACCAGAACAACTATTTTTGCCTTGGGGAGGTGAGAGGTGAGCAGCTGTGCGATGGCAAGGATTCCTCCAGCAACTTGCTCTGCTGTGTGTTCGTAGTTGTTGGTTCCCACCCATAACACCACCACCTTAACACGAGCAGACAGACAGTTCATTACTCCTCACTGGAAACAATCCAGACTGAATATCTGAGAAATACAAATACATTAAACTAATTAAGAACAACATTTATTTTAAAACAGCAGGAGCAGTTGGAGTGATGCCAACGACTAATACTGGAACAATCAGACCTTTTAAAAACCTGCCACAAAGCATGTTAATAGTTTTCAGTAAGTGCAGGATTAACACACTCAGCATTAAACAGCAAACTACATTTACTCTATTGTGAATGTAAAAAAGATAAGTTAACGCTTTGCAAAAGGGTCTTTCATACGCGCTTACTATCACCTCTTATTGATATTTATTCATGACACTAAAATGGTTCAGCTGTGATTAGAATTTAAAAACAATATTACAGTAGTTAAAAGGAAATAGGGTCTGAACACCTTGTGGTAAATTTAAATTGTGCACAAACAGGACTTTTCTTCTGGAATATTTGATCCTCATTTGCTGTAGTTCTCCTCTTAAACAGCAGGTGTCGCTACTGGGAAAAGCAAGTTGATTCTTTATAAACGTAACAGTTTTAAACAGACAAACTTTGACTGACACTTCAACTAATAATTAAATTGATTGGATTTTGTCGGTGCAAAGATATAAAAATAAATGCATCTCAGGTTCACTCCTGTGTTGTCACCCCTCCATTCTCAATGTTGTTAAGGTTCTTAGGCTCAACATGAGAAATGCTTTAGTCACATGCATGAATGTGTGAGGTGGTATTAAACTGACTGGGGGTTATATCCATCACTGCATTGTGAATATTGGAAAACTGAAACCTCCTCACATGTGAGTTTAGCTCGCATTAACAGAGCCCCTTGCTTTTTTAAAAAAACAAAAACATGCAACTCCTTGCATGAATAATGAGTGTCTTAAAACAAAACAAAAATGCTAACGCTATTTGCAGGAGGCGTTTGCATTCAGACGTCTCACCTTGGGCCGAATGTTCTCCAGCTCTCCATTTTGCAGCCTCCACAGCACATTACAGGTGGTGTCTCCACCGATGCCAAAGTTGAGGGCGTGAAGAGGAGAGAAACACTCCCTCCAGACCTGAACAATCAAAGATCTGCAGGTTACATGAGCCTTCTCTTGTACATCCAGTAGTCCAGGACAGCATGAAAAACGACATGTGAAGGTACATAAAAACTAAAAAGTGACATCAGTGCTTTGTAAAAAATAAGGAAAGTCTTTTTGCAGAGCTACACTAGAGGGTTAAAACTTTAAATGTTGATTAATTGTTGATTTTTGAAGGTGAAAAGGAGCCCCTCTCACCTCATACTGCTGCATTAGTTGGACCATAGAGTCCCCGACAAAAAGAACTTCTGGTTCCCCATCTTTGCACTCCTGGACAAATCTCGTGTGCTGCCAACATAAACAGACAAACATCGCTTATGAAAGACCTCACAGACGACCACTTCCATTTGTTTTTACCAAACAATGCAGCAGGAGCGGTTTCATTTCAGGCCTGTTCTCATGTTAGACAACACCTTGTGGTATAAATCAGGTAAATCAAAGCAGGAGGATAATAAGCCTGAGCCATCTGACTCACACCAAATCCCTCCAGCTTATTGTCATGACCCGTCTGGTGGCCCGCCTGATGGAGAACCTGAAGTAAAGCGGGCCATCTAAGATGCATTAGCTTCAGAAGATTAGCGTAGCAAAGACCAGGCACCACTAAACAAGCTCCATTAATTATTGCATCGAAACTATACAAGTCTTGCCAACGTGTAAAGCTGGGAAACAAATTGCAACATTGCATATTTTTATATTAGGTTTCAAATCAATCCAGATGAAAGTGCAGCTATGTTGTGTACAAAAATAAAATATTTGAGGTGTAATATCGAAAAGAGAAAGTAGTATAAGGTTTTTACTCTGATTTTTTTAACACAAGTACGTAAAAATCACTGCCTCCCAGACAACTTGAGCATTCTGCTGGTGAAGGTTCTGCAGTCTGCAAAAGTTTCATTGATCCCTAGAGGTATTTTACTCTAACTTTTAGCATACTGTAACAAAAAAGTGACTCTTTCACCATGTTTTTAAATTGAATGAATTCTGACATTTCTTCTTGCAGTTTGTGGATAATAAAAATTTGCAAGTATTATGCAAAATCAACTTTTTTAAACTTCAGGTTTAAACGCAAAAATCTCTTCCAGTTTTCTCAAGAAATAAATAAATGACGTTCCTTTATTGCTTGTTGATAGTTCTGCGCTTATAAAAACCTTTTTTGGGCCCATACCTACCTACCGTAATATAGTTTCCGAACTGTAACAGCGCCTTTTCTGAGATGTTTTCAATACCAAAAGCCAATGTTTCCATCAGTAACCGCACCTGTGCCAGCCACCGTCCATCTCCGTGTACATCCTCCACAGGCTGAGCCACTGCAGCTGGGTTCAGATCATCCCCGCTCATCCTCCTCCTGCAGGAGACACCAGCGCTGTGCACACAAACACAATCAATGCGTGTTTTTTAAGCTGCAGGACAAGAAAAACGCACTGCTGCTGGGTTTAATTTGGTAAACAAAACATGCATTTAAAGGACATAGGCTCTAGATGAAGGACACTGACAGCAGACAGAAGGAGCAGATGGCGTTATACGGATTTAGGCTACTTTCACTCTGACAGATCACAGCGCACTAGTTTACGGTTTATCTGACGTTAGCTTGTTAGCTGGCAGCTAATGACCGAGATGCTAATAATACACATTTCTACGGCCCTTCGTCGAAATATCAACTTCTGAAATTACAGTAAATAAAATATAGATAAAACCCACCTTATTATTGGCTGTTGTGTCTGCCGCCGCTTTATTTTACAGTGGTGATGCTAGCTATAGCTGACTAGCCACTGTGGGCAACAAAAAGGCGTGTCAAATCACAGACCGCACTGGAGGCTGCCGTGTCCGGTTATTACCACCAACCAGAGGGACAGCTACAGAGAGGCGTGTTTAAACAGCTTATTACGGTACCCTCTGCAGACGAGTGTTTTGACTTTATGATGCATTCAAATTCACCTCGGAAATGCCACCATCAGCACTGAAATAGCCTGTAATTCAGCAATAGAGGCTGAGTTTTCAACATATTTCACTGCAGACTTATTCTAAATCTTGTAAAAAAAAAAAGAAAAAAAGAAAAAAAAAGTGTGTTTATTTTAATGCAAATAATTTTAAAGAAAAGTTCCACTGTACAAAGGCTTCATAGCCAAAGAGAAAAAAGAAGCATTTAGCTGTCATTGACATAAAACATAACTGAACAAACATTCACCCAGTGTTGTATAAAGTGATACTTGAATAAAAGTATCTTACCAAAAAATTACTTTAGTACGTTACATACAATTACTTGAGTAAAAGTCTTAAAATATCTGATATTTTTTGTACTGAAGTATTAAAAGTAAAAGTATTGATTTAAAATGAGCAGTTAGATTTTCAGTAATGACATTTATGCTGCCACATGCATCTTCGTATTTGGCTACATGTGTCTGCTATTTCCTCCTGGAGTGTGACATGATTTGTTTGTGTAACTAATACAGCATCAGAATTTTATATATTTATACTTCTCATTCAAACACAATTAAATTCACTTTATCTAGGAGGCGCAAATTGTATGGATAGTGATTATTTTTTTTACAATAACAAGCTGGAATAAAAACAAGCAAAAATAAAATAAAAGTAGCAACTTTCTACTTCTTGCCCTTTTTTTAAAATGTAAGGAGTAGAAAGTACAGATTAATTGTGTGAAAATGTAAGAATTAGAAGTAAAAAGTGGGCTGAAAATTAATTACTCAAGTAAAGTACAGATACCCCAAAAATCTACTTAAGTACAGTAACAAAGTATTTGTACTTAGTTACTTTACAACTCTGCATTCACCCTGGCAAAGACCAAACAATAAACCTAAACTACTGGACATGTGGGTATTTTTTCAGACAGGACATTCTCCGGTTCCTCACTTCATATTACTCATCTGCATTTTGCACACAGATATCTCAAACACATTTGTTCCTAGTCAAAATGAACATTCCAGACATCTAAAACAACATTCTTCCTATCTAAAATAAATATTCTGGATGTCTATAAATTAATTGTGATGAGGATGAACTCTAATTTCAGATTTTCATAATGCAGTTAATACTAATCATAATGACCATTTCAAATACCAAAAAGGAATAAAACATTCTACATATCCAATCCTTCCAAAATGAATTTATACTTTTATAAATCTAATTAAAAATCGGAAATTTTAATAATGCTATACAATTTACAGTTATAAATACTTACAAATATGTTTTGACTAACATTCAACAGAATAACGGGGATCCGTTTTAACATAAAATGGGCAAGCTGACTAGCCACATTTCTATTATAGGTAACACTAATGCATTCTACCTATTCACATTTACAATATTCCTATAGTCATAATTGTAATAAAGATATCACAATTACATTTAAGCCAGTAGAAATTAACCTATAAGTGATTAAATTTGTAGTTGTAAGGATGAGCTTCCGATATCTATAAATCGTTGCTCAAGTTTTTGTCAATTTAGAAGAAAGTGTTAAGATTTTAGCCAGATTATTTTTAGTAACTTTTATCTTACTGAAAGTCAGAAGAATTTTAGCAAGTTTGTGTGTAATGCATTATAGCAATGATTCCCAACCAGGGGTGCGTGTACCCCTTGGGGTGCGTGAGCATATTACAAGGGGGTATGTGAAAAAATTTCCCAGGTGTGTAAAAAAATAAAATAAAAATAGGACTGAGATATGTAGGGCCCTATGATTTCCGTAATGCAGAAATTGCAGTCGGGAATCACGGAATTTACACAAAATGGAATCCTGTAATGTGGAATCTTTTTTGGGTGAGTTTCTGACGTATTTTGGACGCTGCTGTTTTCTGCACCTGCCATTATTATTTATTTAATTACTTATTCACTTCCAAGGCAAAATTTTTAGATTTATGTTTGAGTTGAAAACAATAAAATGCCTGAGAATTAAATGTTCTAGGATGTTAAATTATGGAGAGGTTCGCACAAACTCACTGAGACGGCTCGGCTTCCCATCCCATGATTTTAGAACTTAAATCTCTGTCTATAATTAGAATTTTCTTAGCTTCAAAATTATTATTTTTTTTATTTAAGATTATTTAACCAGGCAAGTCCTGTTGAGATCTCAGATCTCTTTTTCAAGAGAGGCCTGGGCCTGAAGGCAACATATTGTTCATGTTTTTAGTAATAAATTTCAACATCATTAATATGACATTTTTCAGCCTCCAGCTGGAAAAATTTGCAAATAAAAACAAAAAATAATATTAGGTCCTCCACGTCTTATTCCAACAACAGTATCAGTACATAATATCATAATATCTTTTAAGTTTTCAACTATCTTTAATCATATTTTTAAACACATAAATCTTTTCTATCAGCATCAAAAGTTTTTCCATAAAGATTTTCCTTGGATTGAAATACAGTGTTCTTTTAAACTAGTTCTCCGTTCCTTTAAGGTTTTATTGACTTTTTTTGTTTTGTTTTATAACCATTTTCTGTCTGGCAGTATAAAACTCAGGGAACAACTCCCTTTTAACGGGAAAAAAGCTCCACCGGGTTAAGGATGGGTGGCAATGAAGATCTTTTGTGCAGAACCAGTTTGATCTTTTTTTGATGCTTGTGGGTGAATGTGGGAGGACATAAGACAACAGCTCCCAAAAGATTCTTTAGAGAGTGTTTTTGTGCATGTATAAGAAAAAAAGCTCCATATCTTGTTTTATGTCTTTATTTCTTCAAGCTAAAGTAAGTACAGTCTGCTGTTGTTTAGTTTTAAAGCCCTTACACATTCCTGAGCGTAAGTCTTACATTTACAGACTGAGAGCCCACAGGCATTTTACAATTCACCAGAACAGGCTTAGTGGTTTTGTGTGCGTGCGCATACAGGCCCTCAAAAGTCCTGTTCTTGCAAGATTATAAGAACCTGTTATGAAAAGATGCACACATAGACAGTGTCCCAAAGCATTTTGTTTATTGCTGACAACAATAAGCACTGATCATGCAGTGTTCATGGAGATAATGAATAAAAGAAGATAGATTGCACATAAAATAAAGGAGTGTATCCTTGATGTTTACAAATCCACACTTCAAGTTCAAGTTTTTGATTTGCTCTTCATTTGATGTTTTATTGGGTTGGTAATTTATATTATGTATATTTGTTAGTGATGTTCAGGTCGTCTGTGCTCAACACAACAACCTGCTGCTTTAAACGTATTGTAAATAGTCTCTTTATAAACCTATCTGCTCATTAATGTTTATACTATGTAGTTTGTTACATGAATGTTGCAAATAGCTTTTCAATATGGAGGCATTTTGTTAAATTGAGTAAGACGGAAAATAGGTTTGGATTTTCTTGAGCATAACGAGAAGAAAAAACATAAAACACTTTGTTATTTATTCAAATAGAATATGGTTTATTAGTGATATACAGCTGTGTGATAATGAGGAATACTAACAGAGTTGTTGTTTTTGTCAAACAAATTGCTTTGACTAGTGATTTTCTATTTTAAATCATGAGGTAATTTATATGTTGTTCTTATGTCAAGTTCAAGTAAATATTTGAACAATAAAATTATTACTGTTTTGTTTTGGTCTGTGTACTTTTTATTATAATTTTCAAAGATAAACCATGCCTATCATGTTAGCAATGATAGCAATATTCCAGTTGCTTTAACTCGGTTCAATTTCCCGTTTTGTGAGCCAGGCAGGTATATTATCTTTATAATGATAATAAAGCGGATTTCATCCCTCATATGATTTATGTAGTTTTAAGCAATAGTCATGTAATGCGCTAATGTGGCCACAAGATGGCGCCATTTGACAGAATTGCCAGAATTAACCACCTTATTTATCTATTTGAAACCTTTATTAGGCTGTCTGAGTTCAGCGCGTCGACGTGAAGTTAATATTTTATAGGTTTTTCTCTGTTGGACAATAAAAGCAGGTATTTAGTCTCTGAGTATCAGTGCCTGTGGGAAACTAAACAGATTACGCAAGAGTTTTTTTTTTTTTTTTTTTTGACAGTTAAACACGCCCAGGTAATAGCCTACCTTATTTTTGCAGGTTAAATCGTTAGATTTTCACTTCCGACTTAGGGAGGGACCTATCTGTCCCCAGACTGGAATTCAGGACTCTTGTTATCAGGAAGTGAGTAAAAGGAACTTTTCCAGTGGATTTACACTGACCCTCGGGAAGGGGACGGAGGATAAATGTTTGACTACACGTATAATCGGACATGGCTGCTGCTTTTCCTCGCAGGATTTGTGCTGTCAGGTGGGTTGAACCAGCTCGTCGTTTCTGTAAAGTAAACCTGGTTTCGGGTTCCCAACAGATGAGATAAAGCTGTGTGTTTGGAGGGGTGGAGGGATGAAGACAGCTTGTTGTTTTCTCACAGAGCGACCTTTGATTAGCTGAAACCCACAGACCCTGTTCAACCTGACAGATGGGATCAACTTTTTTTATGTAATATCCTGGGCAATGGTGGGCAGCACTAATCTAAAATTTAGATCCACTACCCCTAAAACACTAACTCAAATATTTAAGTCCCCTAATTTTAAAGCACTAATACACTGAAAGTTTTAGCGAAAGCTAATTCTAAAGCACTAAAATAACCCAGTCAACCCATGAACATTCTTCAACAGACAACATGAGTCACATATTAACGCCTACCAAAAAGAAGTATACTTTAAATAAATGTTGTTAAGTATACTAAAGTATATAAAAGTGTATGTCAAGTGTCCCCAAACAAAAGTATACTAGCAGTTTACTAACAAATATACTTTTTGAGACTAAATCGGCTCACTTAAAGTTTATAAAGTATACTCAGGAGTATAATAAAATTGCTCTCTTAAGACTTATCATTGACATTCCACAGCCTTATTTGGGTTCATATTGTCAGTATATTGTCACTTAGTGGATCAGTGACACACATATGAACAAAATGTGACAGCTTTCACCCTCAGCTGTTATCATTAATGTTGATCAATAACATTTATAGACCTCAGTTAGTGCTTCTAAATTTAGCCTATACATTTAGCAAGTGCTAATTCACTAATAAATTTAAAAATTAGCAAAAGCCCTAAAGCACTAATCAGAAATTTAGTTTCCCTATTAGTGCTTTAGGGGAACTATGCCCACCACTGCTTATGGGTTTTTAAAGTCAGCATTCTGAGGTTTAATCAACCAAGACAATAAAATTTTATTAGGGCTGGCTGTTATTTACAACCTTAATTTAGTTTCAATTTGATGGGGCACAGTTCGATTTAGTATTGCTAAATACTTCATTATCAATTTCATATTATTATTATTATTATTATTATTATTATTATTACATCAAGTATATAAATAAATCATTAGAATCTCTGTGGATAATTTTTGAATATTTACTTCCGTGCCCATATAAATAGAAATGCTATACATTAGGGGTGATAAACTAATTTACATCGAGGGCCAAATGAGCATTATGGTGACCCTCAATGGGCCAGTTGTAAATAACTTCAACGGTTTGTGTTTAACCTTGATTATAAACATGAAATGTCACGTTCCTCGTCTCATTGCTACAACTGAGCACAGCTAACAAACTGAGCTCTACGTAGTATTTCCTGCAGCGTTTTAACAGATCCTCTTATAAACACTGAAAAGTACTATGTGTACGATTGACTAAATGTGAAATAAATAACACAGAAATACTATTAAAAGTAAGAAAGTTTTACTCACTGTTGAGTTGTGGTGAGTAGCTGCTGTCTATCATATAAGACTTTTTTGTGGATGAATTTAGGTTCACTCTTTGTAAAGTTCTTATAAAGTTGGAGCAGCATTATAATAAGGATAGATTCTGTATTTTCAGCCATTTGCTGCTTTGCTTGTACTTTGCGAATCTCAGCTGTCAGACTAATGGACTCTAATTTGACTGTAAAATAAGGTTTGGAGCACAGATGCATTTATTTCTTATAACCTCAATATTTTAATGAGTAATGTAGATTAATGTGTGTTGATAAGGTGTAATCATATTTGTGACTGTGTTGACACATGGTAGGAGTGTCAGACTCTGGTTTACCAGGCCCATCAGGGTTTTCCCTAGAATTGTTTTAACTGTGGTAGTGGTGAGCTGTCTTTTTATTTATTTATTTATTTATTTTTTTTGGAAAGGGGGGGGGGGGGGTTACAAAAAAATTTAATTATAAAAAAATATTTATTTTAT
>JAUBOC010000030.1:1621941-1642613 GCA_032275365.1 Anablepsoides cearensis | reverse complement strand
ATAACCTATCCCCGAGCGCCCCCGCCCCCCTCCCCTCCCCTCCCGCCTCTGGTTGTCTTTGTGTACGTGTGCACAAACTGTACGGAGGTAACAGACACCCGCCCCGCCCCGCCCCTCCTCTCGTCCCGTCCACATAAACCATTGCGGGCTTTAGCCCAAATCCCCAGCTTTTTCTGTCACATGACGGATGTTTGCAGCTGGACATTTGACATACATTTGTTACAGTTATTTTTGTGATTTATCTGAAGGCTGTCCCACCCCGTCACTGAGATGTTCTCTGGTTTGGAAGGCATCTCAGCGCCTGATTGTTTTGTAACACTTGATCACTGTCGGACTTTGAGCTGACAAAGTTGTGTGTGTCTGCAGTACACAGTGAGGATGTGGGCTCTACCAGGCTGTACTTTGTGAACGCCTCCCTGCAGAGGGTCACCTACTCCAGCTCCGTGGGGGTGTCCCTGCCCTGTCCTGCGGGGGGCACCCCCAGTGCCATACTGCGCTGGTACCTGGCCACCGGCGACGACATCTACGACGTGCCCCACATCCGCCACGTGCACGCCAATGGCACCCTCCAGCTGTACCCCTTCTCGCCCTCGGCCTACAACAGCTACATCCACGACAACGACTACTTCTGCACGGCCGAGAACCAGGCCGGCAAGATCCGCAGCCCCAACATCCGCATCAAAGCTGGTGAGTATTTGCGAAAGGAGAAGTTCCCAGTGTGACACAACGACACGAGTAAAGCGAGACAGCTGTCAGAGCATAAAAGAGAGCAGATGTGATTGTTAGTTGCAAGAAAGAAAAATAAATAAATAAAAAGCTCAACCCACATTGAATCAACTGCCCTAAAATAGGCCCCGACCTGAACACAGATTGACCTAGAACACAGAGAGAACATCTGCATCACAGAGACCACATCAGGCCTCTATCTTTACTCACACCTTTCAGACAGAGTGTGTGACGAAGCCCCCCCAAACCCAACGTCAGCATCATCAAACCCAACCCAAATTTTAAAAAAAATTTGGAGGTTGTGAAAAATGTAACAATGAAAACAATGGTTTGCAATTCTCATAAACCAAATCAATGCATTCTGGTTATTTTTTATTTTTAAATCCTATTTGCTTATTTAGAACTTATGTTCTGTGAAACATTCACCATAAAACCTACATCCAGATTAGACCAACTCAATCTCATCAACAGCTTTTCCACTTCATAAAAGGTTAAAGCAAAGCAAAAAATTTCCCCGAGCTTTTTTTTTAAATATATAAAGTTCACGAGGTGTAAAAAAAAAAAAACATTCCCTCCTCGGTGATTAGATGTTATTGATCTCTTCACAAGGTTTCTGTGCTCAAACTTGAATTTGTCAATCAAATACCCCACCAAAGACACCAATGAGCTGATTAAAAACATACACTATGATGTATTTTGTAGATGCAGAGAAAATCCTATTTTCAAAGGAACAAAGGAACAAATAAGTGTTGCCTTCCATGTAAAAAGTTTAAATTAAGCTCATCTTGGTCAAATCTTGACTCTTATGCAATATTGTATGATCTCACAAACTCTTGTATTTGAAGATAACTCTCAGCTACTACCACAGCAAGTTTTAGCTTAGTGTTTGTAAAATTGACTGAGTTAAAGCCTTTTTGATGTTTTTTAAGGTAAGTTGTCTGTGGCAGCCATATTGATTTCGGTTGACCGCAAAGGTGAATCAGTTTTAGTGACTTTCATTCAAAGGTCTGTTTTTTTTTAACAGATGAAGGCATTAACCAACCCATTGATGAGCACACAGAGATTTACATGATTGCCTGCTGTAAATGGTGATGGACAGTAATAAGCATCATCAAACGATGCAGATGTTCTAATTTTGGACGTTTTGACCAGAGGCTGCCTCTGTTGCTATCCTTCCTTCTCTCTTTCCTCCTCTGCCTGCAATTCTCCCTCCTTCTTTAAACCGTCCTCTTGTGTCAGGCTAAATTTAGCCACAACACACTTCTTTAATTATGTCTCATTAACAAACCTAATTGGTGCTTTTCATTGATTAGACGACGCGAGGCTGCTTTAAAAAGCCTAAAGGAAAAAAAAACAGAAGAAGTACATCTGGGTTCTCTGTGAAAACTGCAACCATTGGCCCCGCCCAGTTCCATTTCCTCTCATTCATTCAGGCCGTTTGGCCCCTCCCCCTTCCCTCCTGCCATCAACATCTGTTTTCATATTCTGCCTCCCAACACCGACCTGAACTAATACTTGTATTCATTCTGATACTAATACCAGCGCCAAGTTGGGGATTTGAGCCAGGACCCGGAGCGGCGCGGCAGCCGGTTCCCACACGAGCTGAAAAACCAGGCCTCAGGAGCCGAGGGATTAGCAGGAAGCAAACATTCTGCGTCGGGGCCGTTAGCTTTGGTGGAGCAGTCACAGAACAGATGATTTAATAATATTATTAAATAAAGGCCTGGTAGTTTTTTAAAGAAATGCATATCACATGCATTATGAAAAGAAATAACAGTTGTACACAGATTAAACCATGAAATTAATGTTATGTTTAATCTTATGTGATAACTGTCCACTGTAAATTTTTGTGTTTTAAGTATTTGTTGTAAATGACTCTCAGCTACTACCACACCAAATCTTAGCTCAGTAGTATCTATAAAATTCAGAGCTATAGCCATTTTGATGGACTAGGATTCATTAGCTGTGGCAGCCATCTTGAATTCGGTTGACTCAGTCATAGATGTAAATCTAAAACTTTAAGAGAGTTTTGTTAATATCTGTACGGTATTTCATGAGATATTTTGCTAACAAATAATATTGTGCAATGCGCTGCAGTCACAGTAATTGGCGACTATGCTCAGCTACCAACACACCAAATTTGAACTCAATATCTAAAAAATCATTGTGTTTTTCTTGAGAAGATGGCTGTGCTGTGACAGCCATCTTGAATCAACGTGACTCCAAACTGTTACTCAGTTGTGTAATTATTGTTTATTCAATGATTCAATGATTTGGGGAATATTTTACTAACAATACTGATAAATGAACAGAGTCACAGGTGAAAATATTGACGCTCTGTTTTCATCGGTGACGGGCGACATGAAGTTCAAACTGCTTCGTGTCGATCCCGTCCCGTCAGAACTGACTTGTTTCGTCCAATAAAAAACAGATCTGCTGTGTTTGATTCATCTTTTACAAACAAGATGGCAATTTGCATGCGTGTGTCTGCGGCAGGAATGTTTGCGTACCGTTTTTGGTGTCTGTTACCAGGCAGGGGATTCCAAAGCAGTCTCTTAGCAACCTTCCGATATGTCCCGGCTTTCATGTGATTTTTGCTAATGAGCTGCTGCTCATTCGACAGAGAGGACAATATTGCATGAACCCGCAGAAACTAAAGCGCCAAAAATAGTAATAACAAAATGTATAAGACAATAATCTGTTTGTGTTGAATCCTTTTGAAGTTTAGAGCAAAATAAATAAATAAATAAATAAATAAATAAATAAATAATAAAAAAATAAATAGTGTTTTGTGATGATGTCACACAAACACCAGAAAATGACTTCCTTTTTGCTCCTTGTTTAATGGCGGCCTGTTCCATATATGGATGGTAAACGCAGAGGCAGGATTAGATGAGTTCCGATGAAAGCAGTCAGGGACTTAATGTGGTGTCTCTGGATGATTGATGAAAGGCTGATTAGTACCAATGAGGTGTTCTTATGTTATTATTTTTTAGAGGTTGATATGCTTTTGGTAAAATAGCTGAAAATTCCTCCTTCGTTCGGCGAATCTGTTTAGGCGTCACCACATCTGCCTCCATCTATCCCAGCATCCACCTGTCACAACAACCCTCAGCATATCTTCCTCCTTAACATCCATGAAACTTCTCTATGGTTTTCCTCCATATTCAACCTTCTTCATCTCATATATCCACTGTCCCTACGCTGCACAGCTCCAGACCATCTCAGTGTCTAACTCTGTCTCCAAAACTGAGCCGTCATTTCTAATCCCGAACATTTTACTACCTTCATTTTATGCACTTTTTGGTCATTTGTTTTTCATGTTAAAAACAGATGATGAAAAAATGATCATTTTAAACTACAAAAGGGGGAAAACAGTCTGATGTTCTACTTAGACGTTTACAAAGGTTGTCAAAGCAACTCAATGCTGTCCTGTGGAACCTGCTCCTCACCAAGGACCTCTTGGAGAAATGGCTTCTGCTGTGTTCCAGTTGTACTTGGAGGTCAGAATCTCTGACTTCTGGAAAGTTTAGTTAGTTAGTTTTACTTCCAGCACATCGCTTTGTTCCATAAATACATGCTGCAGCAAATCAGACATAGGCAAGTTCAAACATAAACACTAAGCTCAGCTACCAACACACCAAATTTTAACTCAATATCTGACAAATCATTGTCATCTATCCCAAAATCGACGTGCTAACATGTAGCATCCACCTGTTCACTTCTGTAAACAGCGTCATCTTTTTTGCATGTTAGTCGCATCAATGGCATAAAGCGCTCACACTGATGGAGGTTGCATTTAAAATCTAATATGAACTTTCATGCAAAGAAAAAAAAAGGTATTTATTCCGGGTATCTGGGCATTTTGAATGAGTTCTTGTAAAAACGCTAGTAGTACACCACAGTTTTCACCAATAAAAACGCAAAAGCTGGGTGCTGATGTTCATGTCTGTGTTTGTGTGTGTTAGCTAAATATCTCATGACCCAATAGACACATTTTAATCAAACATCCAGTGAAAATAATCACTGGATGCAATCCATCCAACTTCAATGGCCACCACAGCTAGTTGACGTTAGCAAACACAAACATGGCTGCAAGTCGGAGAATTTTACAGAGAAAAAGTTTGATGTGGTAGCTGAGAGTCATTCACAGTACGCACTCTGAGCTGTAACCCTTTACATGAGATTTGGTGAAATTCCACAAGGTTCGACCAAAACGTCTCAAACTCCATCCTTTCTTGACATTAGATGATCTGAGTTTAAAATGTTTGATGAGAATTCCTTCAACAAGTGCAAAGGTTTTTGGATTTCTGAAGTTGTTTGTTCTTGTGTGCAGTTTTCAGGGAGCCCTACACTGTGCGGGTGGCGGACCAGCGCTCAATGCGGGGCAACGTAGCAGTGTTCAAGTGCCTCATTCCTGCTGCTGTCCAGGAGTACGTCAGCGTTGTGTCCTGGGAAAGAGACACCGTTTCCATCGTTCCAGGTAGGACGTTCAACTAATTAGGCTTGAAGCGTTGTGGGAGTGTGGCCGTTTGAAGTGCTCGATTTAGAAACATCTTTATGTTTGACGTGTCTGAATCTGTGTGAGGAGGGTTTGATGCACAGCTGCACTCCTAACGTGCGTCTTCAGTCTGCTCACTGTTCTGGATCACCGATCAGGTCCCTCTCTCCTGCCCGCCCGACCTCGCTCCCTCTCCTTCATCCTCCTCTTCTTTTCCCTTTTGACATTTCCCTCTTTCTGTCTCGCTTTTCGCTGCTCTCTCCTCATCGCATTTGATTTTCCCGAGCTCGTGTCAAGTTCTGCATGTAATTGTGCCTGACACTTAAAAAAAAAACAACGGAAGGCAGAGACCCCCTCTCTTGGAGCTGCGTGGCTGCTCCACGACTTCTGCTCGTCGTATCTATTTCGGTCCGCTCCCTTCCCGTCTTTCCACCATGTCCTTGAAGAACAGGGCCACAATTAGAGATGCGGGATGTCAATAGGACTGTGCCCTCACATTCATCTTCATTAACCTCATTTGTGTGAGAGCGGGTCTGAGAACAGGAGACAAAGAAGTCCTCAATTCAGACTTTGTGTCTCTATTGTTTACAGCTTTTATTCTGTTTTTATTTATGTTTTGGATGTGCACAGAGTTAGTCCTTTGCATTTAAAGCAAGGAGGGGAGGGTTGAGGGGGGAGAAAAGCAAGGAGGGTAGTAGGGCAAGAATGGCCTCAGGTCCTGAGACAGATGGTGATTTATTTATTTTACATGTATGCTTAAACACAGATATCATGCTGCATCAATACTGTAGAACTCTAATGCTGTAAAAGCTGGGACAGTGTCTAAAATGTAAATAAAAGCAGAATGCAATGTTTTTCAAATTTTATAAACCCATTTTTATTTACTATAAAACTTAATAAATATATCAAATGTTGAAAATAAGAATTATTTCTTACATTTTATTTGGAAAAAGAAAAGGTAATTTTAAATTTTATGGAAGTTCAATGTTGCTGAAAAGTTGACTAGTCAGCCACAGAATGTCAATAGGAATAATAGGAAATAAGAAAACAATTGAAGAGCTTTTTTCAGTTAATTAGACTGATTGACAACAGGTGCGTAACAGGAATGGCTTTAGAAACAGCCTTTTAGAGCAACACTCAGAAGTAAAGATGATCAGAGGTTTGCAAGTCTGCAAAAAGCTGTGTAAAAATAGACTAATTCCAAATAGTGTTCTATAACAGAAAATTTACTTTTAAAGATCCCATCATATACTCTTCATAACATCATTAAAAGATTTCAAGAAATCACATGGTTTAAAGCAAAACTATAATGTACTACAAATGATTATTAAATGAAAGTTATTTATTTAACCCCCTACAACAGGGATCATCAATTTCGGTCCTCGAGGTCCGTAGCCCTGTAAGTTTTACCTGTTTCACTGCTCCAACACACCTGATTTGAATGAATAGATGATTACCACGCTTCTGCTAAACTTGGAAGAGGTAATGCACTGACTGAATCAGGTGTGTTAAGGAAAAAAGTAAAACATGCAGGGCTGCGGACCTTGAGGACCGAAATTGATGATCCCTGCCCTACAATGTTTAATTCTCAGGCATTTGATTTTTCTCAGCTCAAAATAAACATAAAGATAAAAATGTTGCCTTGAAAGTGAATAAGTAATAAATAAACCAGAAAACAGCAGCATCGAAAATACATTGTATTGTCCAACTGTCCAAGGTCCTGAAAGTGCTGGAAGCTTTCAGGACTTTGAAGACTTGTGTACCCCTAAGCCATTTTGTCATACCACTAGTACCCCTTCAGTCAAACATAATGATGATTCTCCAAAACTGTAATGTACTACAACTGATTATTAAATTAAAATTTTCTATTTGAACCCCTAGAACATTTAATTGTCAGGCTTTTTATTTTTTTCAACTCAAATTAAACATAAAGATAAAAATGTTGCCTTGAAATTGAATAAGTAATTAAATAAATAAACCAGGTAATAGCAGGTGCAGAAAACAGCAGCATCCAAAATACATTGTATTGTCCAAAATATGTCAGAAACTCACCCAAACGTTTTATACTGGATTCCATTTTGTGTTAATTTTGTGATTCCATCTGCAATTTCCGCATTGCTGATATCATATGGCCCTAAATATCTCAGTCCTATTTTTTGTTTTTAAAATTGGAAATTTGTTTTACTGTCTGTTGAAGCTAAAATCAGACAAGAGTGGAACAACAGTCCCTCCACAAACTTCATCAGCTGTTCTTCTCAGTTCCTCAGTGCAGACTGTTGGGAAAAGAAAATGTGAATTTTCACTGCAGTAAACATGATCTTGTCCCAAAATTACACGTTTTAAATGATGTAAGAAGTACAATTTCTTAGTTTAAACATTTGACATGGTTACTATGATTCATCATGAATAAAATATAGATCATTGCATTCTGTTTTATTTACATTTTACACATTGATTTAAAAAAATAACTATGGTTGTACATTAGGTGGTTATCTTCTTCCTTTTTATTTACCAAACTTTGCTTTACTTGACTTATTTGTTTATTTTTCCAGATCTACACATACTGTATGCTTAAAACACATCTATCAGACTTTTTTTTACTTACTTTCTTATTACTGACAAAAAACCCCACAAAATGTGCTGTATGTTCTTTATTCCTCACCACCAAAAGGTAAAAGGTGGGGAATAATGTTTTTGGCTGTGTGTGTGTTTTTGTGTGTCTGGTAATAGCCTTTCCTTCAAGGAGTCCAAGGCATTTAACTTTTTCAAATATTTACCATTTTATGTAGGAATTTCAGCCCATTTTTCTTGTTTACAGAATACTTTTTTTTTTAAATCTTCCCATGATTTTCAAATATACGTGGACGATTTTGTGTGTCTGTTTGTGTTGTCTCTGTGTGTGTGTCTCTGCATGTCGTCAACAGGCTCTGGGTGTAATTAGGAGTATATAGGTCAGCTGATGAGCAGTCAGTGTGAGAATTGGAGGCTGAACACGATGAGCTGCTCACAGAAATAAACATTTTGTTATTTTTTTAAACTGAGAAATGTAACAAATACTTTTGTCATAATTCTTTTTTTTTCAGTGTTGCCTTGACCCACTCACTTAAACCTGTTTCTGATTTCATTAATCATCTTTTTACTCATCTGCCTCAGTTCATTTAATCTCTCACTTCTCACTCATCTACAGTCTGGGTTTGTGGTTTTATACCGTGTCTGGTTCTCCTCTTTGTCTCTTGTGTCTTTTGCTGCCATACCAGCTTTTTGTTTTGTCATTTCAACAGCCCCTCACCCTTGAGTTTAACTCTCCTCATAACCATGACACCTTTTCCTGCTAAACAACACAGTGACATCATCATTATCATCATCATCATCATCATCATCATCATCATCATCATCATCACCATCCCATTAAATCAGCCGAATGTTTAAAACAGCTCATGATATAAATTACAGCATGGAGGCATAAAAGATACACAAACAGCTGAATGTTATCTTAAAACAAAGAGGTTTTTTATTGCCCATCTGCTGCGTGCATGTGTTTGTCTGTTAGCAAAATATCTCATGAACAAATAGATGGATTATAGTGAAATTATCTGTAAGCAATCATTAGATGTGCCTCTACCTTGTGGAGACAAACCAATTTAAGATGACCACAGGTACTTGAACATATAAAACACACTAATGGGAATAACTCAGACTTGACTTGAATTTTATTGAGTCGTGATAGAATGTCCATCTACAATTTTATTTAAGATGACTTCCTCAGACAAACAAAATGTCTAAAACTTGGTGTGGTGGTAGTCGAGAGTCAACCTCATCCTGTTTTGAGATATAAATCTATCCATTCTAATTATGAGACAATTTTAGTTGAAAACTGTGGTGTGAAAGGCGGTGGGTGATATGCATTTCATCAAGTGATTCTAGGCTTTTTAATTGATTTAACCACCTCTACTGTCCTTCTGTTTGTGGCCCTGCTTGGCCAGCAGGACTCGGTGTGACCAGATCTAATGAAGATGTGAAAATGAAAATTGATTTTGTGACTGAAAAGCTCTTTGAGTGTGAGTGAGTGTGCCTGATTGCTTGTCACCGTCTCCGGAGCTCCTTTTCCTTCAAAAGGCACAGCGGGAGGTGCCGTGGAGCCGATCCGGGCTCAGCAAAGGCGAACATGCGGGTTTATTTCTTCACTTAGTCAAGATCCAATTTTATCACCTGACGTGTTTACATTCAGGGTGAGAAATGATAACGACACACCTCGGGGCCACAACAAGAAATACAGTTAAAAAGAGAGTTTTGTGGGGAAATGAAACAAAATAAACTCAAGAGAATGAGATTATTAAAGACTTGTCAGCTGTCACCTTTTGTGTTAAAGTTTTAAACCAGAGTCATTTTATGCTGAGAAATGATGGTGTTAGAGCTGTTTTGGTTCGACCTTGAAAATTGTGCATTGACTCTGTTATTACCGCATCAAATTTTAGCTCAATATTTAACTAGACTGAAATACAGTGAATATCCAGAAAGTTATGTTTCACAGTTTGCGGACTCTTTTTATGGAACCTAAATACCCGTAATTTGCTGTAATCCCTGTGACACTGCGGAAACCTGAAATACAGTACAATAAAGAATATCACTTCAAGCTAAATTATTAAGAAATATATAATTTACTAATTTTGTATTTTAAGTATAAATGTAAAATCAGTTCCATTTAAAAACATAATACGCGACGCATGCCCTGTACCAACGCTCCATTCAGAGCGCAGTGTTTCTGCATTCTAACAGTTTACTGTACATGTGGCGTATAGCTGCTAACTGTTTAGCTCTCGTGTGTTTTGTTTAGTTGTTACCACATTACAAGTTTGAAAGTCACTATCAACACATATTTCAGATTCAAACGATTCACATGAGAACTTTGCTGAAAACTTTTGCATGCCACGCGATGGACACGTAATCCTTTAGAGAAAGTTATTTTTTGTTGCTTTGCTTTTTATTATTTAAATCTAACCAAACCTCCATTGTGCTTTTGAATGTCACAAAAATATTTCTGTTTGTTGGAAATTTCCCACCATCTGCATCCAGTGCAGGAAAACACAAAAAGACAACACATTTCTTTTTTTTTTTTTATTTAAAATGCAAATCTTTTTTTTTTTTTATTATTTCTTTACTCCACCTGCACTTTTTTTCATGGTAGAGTCATTAAACGCAGACAGGGATCATTAGCACAGTCACATACCGGTCGCAAGGTTGAGTTGATGACATAACACGACGCAGCCGTGCCCTTTGAACCCCAACAGGTTCCATTTTGTCAAACGCACATGTTCCCCATCTGGTGCATTGTGTGTTTGTGTTTGTGTGTGAGTGTGTCCCCTCGCCTGTCCCATTTTTACGTCCAGCCAGGACAGTGAGGGGGGGTTAGGAGGAGAGGGGTGAAAGCAGACTGACCTATTTCCCTCTCACTTCCCCCGTCCCGTACTGTACTGTCCCTGCAGTTAGGCCTTGTGTGTGTGTGTTAATGTGTGTGTGTTAACCTCATGAGGCTCTGGTGTCCTGCTAGCTTGCGCTGCGATGTGAAGGAGGGGAAGCTGGAGAAGATGGGTAGATGAAGGGTTTGTGGACAGGAATAAAAACAACAATGGGTCACAGAGAGTGTTCAGGCTGCAGATCGAAGCAGCAGAAAGCTAATGAGAGGCTCTGATGAAAAGAGACTGGACCAGCAGATGGCTGCAGCCACATGGTGGACCACAGAAGATGCCCGACAGTGCCCCGTCTAATACACCTGCCGCGCAGTTTGCTCGTGTTTGTGGATTTGCAAAATAGTACAATAAATGTGGATGTGAAACCTTGGTCTGAAAACTAAATATTGGCGGGAAACTTAAAATTATTGTGAAAGGATAGTTGAAAGTATATTAAAAGTACATTAAAAGGCTTAAAAGCAAACTAAGGTCAGAAAGTGAGTCACCAGGTGGCGAGGTCACTTACAGGCTACATTACAGATCGATACTCTGCCCCCCGGGGCTCTGCTGGATGTTAGGTCGCTCAATAGACATGACAGCACACAACCTACATCCACGCATGCATTTACACAGCTCCGAACACAACACACAAAAAATCTAACATTTTGTTTCAGGGAATTTCTCGGAGAGCGTATGTGTTTATTGTAAACAAATGTTCTTACAAATTTAAAAGCAAATATGTAGTTCTAATATAACATATTTAAAAATGTTGAGATAAAAATATATTGAACGTGAAATAAGTCATAGAACACAGAAAAAACGGGCAGAAGTTTATTTATTTATTGACCTTTATTTAACAGGCGAATCTCACAGACCTCTTTTGCACAGAAGGCCTGAAGACAGTCTAACATGCATGTTTTTATTCTGTGAGAGGAAACCAGAGTACCTGGAGAAAACCCACTCAAGCACAAGAAGAACATGCAAACTTCACACAGAAAGACCCCGGGTCTGAAACAGGGTTCAAACCCTAGACCTTCTTGCTGTGAGGGATCAGTCCTAACCACATCATGGAAGAAGTCTTCATCCTGCAGGCTAGGTTAAAGGCTAGCCTGACAGGTGTGAAAGTACACAACCTTTACGGACTATAAACTTTTACACATTTGCATGACACCACTTGTTTTGTTTGTTATTGTTTATCCTGTCATTGGTGCAGAGGCATCTGATTGTTTCAGTCGACATGATCAGCATGTCTAGTCGATCAAAGTATATAAACTTAGCCTCAATGAAGACTTTTGGTTTTATCCTCCGGCTGATAAGGGATTAACTAAATAAATGTTAGAGAATCACAGAAACATTTGAGGAAGGCCATATTAAGGCTTAATAATAAAGTACTCTGGTTTTAAAGTTGCCACATATAGATATACAAACAAAACGGAGTCATCTGCATACATTAAAACAGCAGAATGATTTCCAGCACTATGCATATGTTAACATGTTCAAAGTGCTCCTGTCTTCTCTGTATACATTCTATAGTGGTATCTCTCTGCTACTAAATCATGATTATTGCCGTAAAACGGTGTCAGGCAGGAAGCTGATAAAGTCAGAGAGACCTCATGGAGAGCAGCGGTGCGCGAGGACACAATGTCTGTTTGTGCAGGAAATCTGTGCTCGCGCTCTCAGAACAGGAATACATTAATAGATACACTCGTCTGGAACACCACGGACTCTTGTAAACACCGGTTGGACACAGGCACTCGCATGCAGTAAGTACAAGCGTACAAACCACAAATGCACCCAACCCCCCCCCCCCCCCCCACCCCGCTAAAACGCAACACAATAAAGCCATTTTCAGATTTTTGCATGATGCTGCCCGAGCACGGCGAGCTCATTAAACATTAACTCTGGGTACATTAAGGCTGCGGCGTGCCCCGCTGTGTGATGCCTGTCCTGTTGTTGTGGGTGCATCGGGACCTTGTGGGACAGAGGAGGACGATGAGCACGTGGCATCCCCGGGGCTCCTAAAAACACATCGACCATCACCCCCCCTCTTCATCATTGGGTCACACATCATCCCTCAGTCATCTCTGTCCCATGTGGCACTCAGCAGGCCGTAACATAGGCGGGGGCTTCTGGGGGCTACATCATGCAGATGAAACTGCTGATATTGTTTACATGCAAACCGTTAACTCCGAGTTGCTTCCTGCAGAACGGTTTGCTTGCTTTGAAATGGAATCAGAGTGAGTTATCTTGCCGCTGTTGGCTCTTTCTTGACGTTCTGCGGGTATTTTTTGCCCCCTTCTCTCTTATTTGCCCCGGTGAAAGCCGGAGCAGGGCAGGAACAGATGGAGCGCTGGCAGCCATCTTTTACTCAGTTAGGTTGAGCAGGCACGTGGGTGGGTGTGTTAATTAGCACAAATAAGTGCATGTTCCTGCATGTGTGTGTTGTCTGTGTGCACAAGGGGCACAATAGGCATAATTATATCTGCTTGAGAGGCCCAGTTGTGTGTGTTTGAGGGGACGGGGTGGATGTAACGTAGAAAGAAGCTTTGGGAAGAGGGGGGGTCGCAAAGAGGCGGAGTTCAGCAATGGTCCCCCGAACACAGGGCTTTGTGTGTTCAGAGCAGAGGGCTGACAAGTGTCGGCTATTATTGACTATTTACACACTGCCACACTCGCCTGCTCACGTGCACTTAACTCACATAAAGCACACACTCCACCACCACCGCTGCCGCCGCCGCCGTCGCTCCCCTCCGCCTCGTTTCTCTTTGTGTCTCCATCAAACACACACACACGGGGGGCTGCACGGGCATGTTTACAGTGTGTCAGTGTATCAGTGTCACTCAGTGTAAGAGGGAAAGATGGGAAAGCCCCCTGCGAGCACATCACTCTGACAGAAATCTGGCCACTCTTTCACCCTTAAAGCAGAGCTGAGTCGGCGTGCGGCAGCTGAGGAAGACGAGGGGCAACCGAGGGATGTGTGGTTTTTATGTACAGGTGTCATAAGGCCTAAATAACATACATAGTTTATATCAAAAATTGATTGTAATAATATTTTATGCACCAAAGAAATGCAGGAAAACAAGATTGCAGCTCAGAAAGTTTGAAGAATCAAACATCTTTTTCTTTTTTTTTTTTGTTGACATGGGTTCAGATCTTTGGAGGTGAATTCTGTGAAAAAGTTATAAACAATCAACATCTAGTTTGTTGTAGAAAGCTATTTGAAGAACTTCAATTTGGAGAAACAGTTTAATTCTGACAGAACGGACGAGCTAATGATCAAAGCAAAAGTGGACTGCTGCTGTAAAACACTTTCAAACTAAGTTTCCCAGCAGTTCACACAAAGACGATTTTATAAACCTTCATATCATCATTATTTCACATTATTATTCTGTTATTCTATTTAGAAGTCACCCTGGTTGCATTGGAAATGCTACAGCTAGCTGCTTGCTACTATTTTTTGTGGCTTGCAAGCAACCATATAATATGTAAATAACCATGTATTGTAAATGTACTGTAAATTCCAGCCTTACAGAGGTGTGAACTATTGCTTTAAGATTATAACTGTTGATCGCAGACAGAAGCTTCAACAATTACTGACATCTACATAAAAGTTTCAGCCTTGTGTGGTCTAACTTATGTCAACTTACTGGTACGGGTACACGGTGTCCACATTTTATTGAAAATAAATAAATAAATGATTTCTCACCATCTCTGTGAAATATAGCTACTAATTTACCCTTTGAGTCATTAGAAGAAGTGAAAGCAGGAAGTCTTGTGTCAAGGCTTAAAGTGAAAGGAGTGGAGAGCTTATGTGGCCTGGAATGGGGTAAGAAATAGGATTTAAGTAAAGAGGTTTTGACTTATTTCTTCTGCATCCTTCCATTCTGTTTTGTTAAGGCTAACGAAAGAGGGATTAGTGTTGGGAGATTACTGCCAGCTCTACGAAGAAATCGTATTTAAGGAAACGCTTGTTTACTGAAACGTCCAGAGCCACTGCAGGGAAGTTTGGATCTGATTTTCAATCTCCTGCCTCTGAAAATTGCTGCTTTTCATAATGTTAGTAAAATATTTTAATCCTGCTTTTTGAAATGGCTTCACTTGTGGGCATTTGGTAACTATCTCACATTTGCATTAGATATAATGAGATAGCTACGCAATACAAACTAAGCTTCTGAGTGTGATAATAAAATGTATATATTTTTGGGGTTTACAATGAACTCTGGAGTCACTTTGATGAATAGACTCCTGGTCTGTGATGTTTCTGTGATTGTAGCGGGATGCTCAGAGACTGTGAGGAGTCATGATCAGGGATCAAACAGGATCCCTGGTGGTTAACAAAGTGCCATGTTGCTACACGACCTTTCAATCAGACCTATCGATCCGCCACGCTATTAGCTGTCCAAACACACTCAGAGGTCAAATCAGCACTGCAGGCCCGGATTGACTCCTGTGGACGAGAAGGTGAACAGAGCTTCAGTGATGGGATGTGATGGGAGAGCTTGTGTGAAGCACAGAGCGTTGTTGGTGGATTAGCTTGTACATACAAAAAGCTGCAATCACACAAGTCGATAACTCAACGTTCGTAGAGTGAAACTTCCTTTAAGATTAGAGGTCAAGGAAGTTTTTAAGGTCAAGGAGTGAGTATTTAATATAAGCTGGAAATAATAGCAAAAAATGTAATCACAATTATTTATGGCATTTAGCCGATAACAGTTATTAGATAATTGCACTTTGACCATTGACTCTAAGGGTGCCTGTTTAGTCCGCTTTAATCAAACTGCTTTGTTTGACTCGAATGTGTGGTTCATTTGGGGAGGTGTGAATGCATAACTGAACTACAAACTTAGGTCTCAACTCGATTGAAGTGAACTCATGTGCAGTGCATCCATGTGTATGCAAAGCGGACGGTGCACTGCTGCAAAAGCAAGACGCACAGGTCACACCGCCTCTTATAGAGCCCTCTCAGCCAACCGTTTGACGGAGGAGAGTTTGTTGTAGCTGACGTTGTAGGGTTAGCGTTATCTCCTCGCTGCCTTCCTTGTTGTTAAGTTATGGCCGTACATGAGTGAACAATCCTAGTTTTTAAACTATATCAAAAATTTGTGTTTAAATATTTGGTATAGCTTTTTATTTTGCACTAAGTCTTGGTCAAAATAACAGAACCCTACTAATTGTTTTATTTTTTGCAATGTTTTTTTGTTTAACCTAAGTTACCTTATGGAGTTTTTGTTAGACATGTTGCCTGTAAGAAACTGTTTATGAACAAATAAAACAGACATATGACAGAGAACTGCCATTCAACTTTTATTTTCCTGTGATTTAGAAGTATAATTTCCCTCCATGTTTATACATCTTAAAATCTACATTTTTGAAACTGTTATTAGATCCTTAGACTCTGTTTGCATTTGAGGTCATTTGACTGTTATATCTGGTAAACATGCTTATCGGTGTGTGGTAGTGTGTGTGTCAGCACATGTGTGTGTGTGTGTGTGTAGCAGCATTTATGTTCTCTGTCTCTCTGACTGGCTCTGGGCTGGGCAGTGACACTCCTCTGCCACCAGCACTCTAATAGGGAGAGACCAGGCAGCTCACTCTGGGCTGCTAATGCAGCTCACTGCCCCGGGCCATGGGCTAAGCTGGAGTACACTGCATGACACACACACACACACACAGACAAAGACACAAACACACATCTGATGGCAGACAGTACACCCAACAATGCCTCTTGTCGGCATCAAAATAAGGTGAAGGGTCGATGGCGCTCTGCCACCAAATGTTTACTTAGTGACTTTGTCTTGGAGCTCAGTTTGTGTTTTAGCTTTAGTGCACAGACAATTAGCAGGAGTTATTAGGACATCAGTAAAGTGTAGGTGTGGACCATTGAGGCATTATTGTGTGTATGTAGTTTGTCTCTCGCGGGACTCTCATTATCACTGCTGTCCCAGATGTCACCAAGCACATGAAACAAACGTCATGAATAATGGAGTCCTATTTCTACATCTCTCCCTATTTCTCTCCTCTCCACCCCCCGCCCCCCACCTCGCCCCTCACTTTCCTCTGATGCTTGCACCCGTTTCCTAATCTCTGTGCTGCCTGGAGACGCTCCGTTCAGATTCACGCAGCATCGCCAGCCCCGTCTGGTTCGGACATGGCGTCTCTGCGGCTTATATTTGTCTTTTTGCGTGCAACCAGTTTTATGTCCGTCCCTGGTGGTCCGTTCAGACTCTCCACGGGGCCCTCCACGGCATCCCCTCCCCCAGTGTTGACTGTTTAAAAGTCACGTATAGGGCGAACTGGGACAGAGGGGCCAGTGGAGCAGAAGAGATGTGTGATCCCATCGCAGAGGAAACTAGACCTTGCTCCCTCGATGTCCCCCTTCTTCTTTAACCCCCCCACATCTGTCCCCTCAACTTTTTTCAGCCTCACAGAGGGTCGAGATAACAGAGGCAGGGCTGGGGAAACGTGATTGAAATGTGAGGTAAGCAGTCAGAATTGGTTAGGAAAGAGGACAGCAGTCAGGATTAGACAGTGAAGCGTGGCTTTTTAATGAAAACATGACAGAGCTGCAGCTTCTTCCAGCGTCCTGCGTCCCGACCCCTCCTTCCTGGAAAACCAACAAGCGACAAAGAGATGAGCGAGGAAGAAGAGGGAGTTGAGTGCCGAGATTCAGACGTTGCTCATGCCGCGTTAGACTTAACTGGCATATTGATTCATGCTCTGTCCGAGGAGTTCGGTCTCCTCAACAAAGTCTCTTTCATGGAGGAGATGCGGCAGGGTGGGCTCCTATTGGACCATCACTAGGGCCAATAAAACCTGCTTTGAATGCGACGTGAAATTTTTCTTTTCCTTCTCCTCGCTTGCTTTCCAAATCAAATCACGATGTAAATATTTATTCAGCGCTGCCCATTTTCCCCTTCGCATGATTCTCCTCTACAATACTGGACTACCGCCATTCCCCGACTTTGCAGTGCTAATTTTAACCTGTAGTTTATTAATTTTTCCGCCTGCAGGGAAATATTTTCGTCCTATTTTAAGCTCGCTGGGTGTTTCTGAGTGTGCGTACGTGCCTAACATGTCAGAATTTGCGGGCGCTGAGCATATTCCAGCTCTGCAGAGAATATCTCCGGAATCTGCTGCGCTTTTTCCTTTTTTTTCTGTCTCTTTCTTCTCCTTTCTGTGACAGTCACAAGTCTTTGATCCGCTCCTCCTTCCCTACCATCACTTCACCTCCTTTTAAATTCTTCTCTGCAAACTGCTGTTTGGAGTAAATGTATGAAGTGGGGGGAAAGAACGAAGGGTTGATTTGATAAATTCACATTTAGAATACTTTGTGCTTGAACTAAAACTTTACAAATATTCATAATCTAACTGCAGACTTCAAGGAACCAACTTAATTTAATATTCACGTGAATTTGCAGCCTCGCATAGACCTCAAAAACCTACTAGGATGCCCATGTTTACTCCTTTGAAGGTTAGAAATACTTGTGTTTAATTTACATTTTAGCTCAGCATTGTCACACATTGGACTGGACTTAGTCCTTGAAATATTTTAAACACCAGCTTGATTTGGTTACCTCTACTTTGGTTGTTTAGGGATGATTGTAGCTTTTCTTCTACCTGTCATCCATTAGTGATCAGTGCACCTGTTGACTGTTCACATCTTCAGTCTTTCTCAGTCTTTGCCAGATTTTTTGTTTAAACAGACAATTTGGGTGAATCAAAAGCCTCAGGACACTTTTATTTTAGAACGAAAGGGGAAAAGGGCATATCTGAATACCATCTATCTTTTAGAACATGTCTGCTAATGGCAGCCATCTTGAAAGCCATCATATTGGAACAAAATCAAAGGGTGTCCTGTGACTTTTGACTCACTCTGTATATGCTGCTGGTTTGCCCAATTTTCCTGTTTAGCTTACTTCCACATAGCAGACAGGTGTGGGCCAGATCTGGTGTCAAGCTGGTACTGCTGTCATGGCAAGTATTTTGTCACCTGGTATCTGGTGCTGGCCCACCCATGGACCACTTCTGGCAAACCACCTCCGGGCCACCAAAGGCCGTCATTCTTTCCATTTTCTGGGCCGAAGGTTAGAGTGTTGAGTTAGAGTGGACCAGAACTGGGCATGGAGTTTTGTTATGAAAAAGGTTTGCTGAGATTCTGAATCTGCCTCCTTTGTGGCTCCAGTTTGGTTCTCAAACACAACAACAACAACTAACCATCATGACTGCTGGCAATTGGTGACCTTCTTTTCAGCTCATTTTCTTCTATTGCTTTAAGATAAGATAAGATAAGATAAGATAAGATAAGATAAGATAAGATAAGATAAGATAAGAAAATCTTTATTGTCATTGCACAGTCAAATGTAATAAAAAGTTAAAGTGACTGACATGTTAAAGAGAAAAATGAAAAAAGTAAAAATAAATAATAGTACAATCTAGGGTCTGTTTGCAATCAGTAGGGCTATTGCCCTGTTGTAAAAGCTGTTCCTGAGTCTGGTCCGTGATTTCAGCACCCTGAATCTCCTGCTGGTGGGCAGCAGCTCAAACACCCGGTGTCCCGGGTGTGTTTTGTCTTTTCGGAGGTTGCCTGCCCTCTTGAGACAGCGGGTTTTGTAGAGGTCTTCCAGGGATGGGAGTGTGTCGCCAATGATTTTTCTGGGCAACTTTAACAACCTTTTGTAAGGCCTTCTTGTGCACCATGGTGCAGCATGGTGCAGCTTGAAAACCACACTGAGATGCAATAAGTGAGCACACTCTCAATAGAGCAGCGATAAAAGACAGTGAGCAGCTCCTTTCTCAGTTAGGAGCTCCTAATCATGTCAGAAATTGGTCAAAATCTGTATTGAGCAAGATAAAAGTAGAAGATACAGGTTGTAGTGGTCCAACACAAGGAAACTAGTGATGTGAGTTCAATAGTGCATTACCAAGGTGTTTCAACGATTTAGTTTTTTTGTTCTGCAGAACCAAAAACAAAATCAGAACCACTACAATTTGATGCTTGCTGTTTGTAATTCACTGAAATACATCATGTTCTCTTGTCGCTCCAAAGGGTGCAACAAAAGGTAATATCTCACTGGGCTACGATTTTTGGAGGTTAGTTGGCAACCTCAAAGTTATTTGAAAATAAGCAAAATGTTCAATTGCCAATCGACTGAATCCTGAGTATTTGCAACAGGTATGTCGTGCAGCAGTGTTTTGCTTGGCCTATTTTTGTATGCGTGGTTTCGGAAAACTGCATTCTAGGTTGTTCACGTTGTTTGTTGTCCACCTCCACCCCTCCACCTGCCTCAGCTTGCCTTGGCATTCGCCCCCATTTTTATGATTTAATCTACTGTAGAGCTTTGAAATAAAGATAGGCAGATTTAGGCCAGTTTTTTAAATAAATAATATTTATGGAGGATCCCCGTGAACGTTTCGAGACATTCTGAAGTGTCTCTTGCAGATGCCTTTCCCCAATTATTCACTAGCAGTCGCAGCCTGGTGTGATGCTACTTTTAGCGGCGGTAGCTACAACCGTCAGGTTTTCTAACCTTGGCCTTTACCGAAGTGTACAAAACGTGCATACAGTGGGTCAACATTGTTCCCTTTAATTCCAAAGCTGAAATATTTCCAAACACTGGATGTCAGATCAGAAAATACTTGTAATTCTTGTGTTCTTTTAAAGTCAGGAAGGAATTGCTTGTGTCCGCATTGAGATTATTAACAACTAGATTATAACCCGCACCCCTGGAGGAATTGCGTCCTTTAAAACAAGCAGGTCAGATTCACTATCTGAGAGCTACATTTGATTGCAAAAAAAAAGACTTCAGTTCTCAGTCTGCACAAAACGTAGAGCTCAAAAGTCCCATCATCAAAACCAAAAAGTGCGTACAAATTTTCACACATCTTCTAAATTTGTATTTTTAAGAGAAAAATAAAGGTAATTTTGTTACAGAAATATGTAACAATATAATGTATGATTTGTGTTCAAGATGGAGTTAAACCTTTACTGTTTTTTCTTT
>JAUBOC010000030.1:1589654-1610219 GCA_032275365.1 Anablepsoides cearensis | reverse complement strand
CTTGAAATCCTTGAAAGTTTGTGAATTTGAAAAAATGATTTCAAGGCCCTGGAAAGTTTGTGAAAACAGCCAAAAATCCCGCTTGTCCTTGAAAGTCCTTGAATCTATTTACACGACTGATTTTCATCATCTGTAAAAAAAAAATTATAATAAAACATTTGTTGCGGTGGATAACTCAGGATTACGGTAAACTGACGTGGCTTTCAACAAATAACGTGAGACCTAGTCATAGTTTTAGCCAATCAGAACAGAGTAGGGCGGGTCATTCTTTCTGTGCCCAGGTGAAGCACCACAGCTCCTCCTGTCCTCACCTGAGCGTCTGGACAGTTTTACATCCCCTCCTCCCAAACTGAGCTGCAGAACCTTCCAGGACATAATTAGATCTCCATGTATTGTAGATATGAATGTAGGGAATACATTTAATCCACTTTCGTCTATGTTGTTCAGTTTTCAATGAATTTACATCATATTAAACCTGTTTATTGGTAACATTTTGCGGTAGCAGTAGGTAATTGCTGTCATGCGTGGTTCTTGAATTTGAGGAAATTGGTACCGGAAAGTCCTTGAAAGGCCCTTGAATTTGATGTTGACCAAGATGTCAGAACCCTAATTTAATATTCTGACACAATCAGTTCTTGTTTAGTAAAACAGTCTCGAAACAAGATCAAAAAGACTTTTTGGCTGGATATAAGGTTTTAAAACTTGGTTAGACTGACACTTATTGCAGTGTGGTTAAATTAAACTTTTTGTTCCGCAGTGCCGCCACGCTTTGTGGTGCAGCCCAACAACCAGGACTGCATATACGGGAAAGCTGGAGTCCTGAACTGCTCAGTAGAGGGTTACCCGCCTCCAAAGGTCATGTGGAAACATGCCAAAGGTAAAATCAGCTGTAAAAATCACGACGCAAACAGAGAAGAATTAAAGACACTTATCTGCATGCTTTTCTGTTTTCTCCTGCAGGTGTTGGAAACCCACAGCAGTACCATCCAGTTCCGCTTACAGGCCGCATCCAGATCATGTCAAACGGCTCTCTGCTGATCCGGCATGTCCTCGAGGACGACCGAGGGTACTACCTCTGTCAGGCCTCCAACGGCGTGGGCTCAGATATCAGTAAAAGCATGATCCTCACTGTCAAGAGTAAGTGTCGATCAGTTCTTACCGTGGCGTGAACCTGAATTGTGCAGAGATAAAACTGAGCTGTTTTTTTTTTTTTTACTGGTCAAGAATCAGCCCTTCTAAGATACACAATGCCCCAGGCTATTCTGGCCAATACTGAACCCAGACAAATCTTGTCTCAGTCCTGCACACCTTTAACAGGGGATGCCTTTGCTATCGATTTATGTGTTTGAGCTGTCGGTCTGTGGGCTACTGGATGTTCGGCGGGGAAAAAGCCTGTTGAATTAATGATAAAAACAAAACTACAGGATCTCTGTTCAATCAATAATCCATGTCAGAGCAACAGAGAAGGAAGAAAAAGCCAAAGTGTGGGAAGGAAAGAAAGTATGAAACAGACAGGGGAACCACTGGGGCTCGAAGCGTGAAATCACAGCACAGAACGAGGGGCAGGAATAGTGATATCTATACATCTGTAATATATCCTTCAGCTTTCAGTACACAAGTTCCATTCCCTCATCTCATTACGCCACATAAAACTATTCATTACTCTGACACGCGACTGTGAATCTGCTCAGTTCCTGCCATGATCACCAGCCACCCCAACACCACCATGGCCAGGAAGGGCCAGACTAAGGAGCTGAACTGCACGGCGCGAGGCGAGCAGCCCATTATTATCCGCTGGGAGAGAGGAGACACGGTCATCGATGCGGAGAGGAACCCCCGGTACTCCATCACAATCAACAAGAAGGGGGATGAAGTCATCTCCACCCTGAAGGTCAGAAAACCTGACTGACACTGAACAGAATTCTTTACAGTAAACTCAGATTGTTTGATGATGTAAAAAGTTGGAAATATCAAACCTGTATTGATTCACTCCTCAACTGATCACTGACATCAGGGTTAGCGGTTGATTTTGTCTCAGGATGATGACGTCAACATTTAACTGCAACATTTAAGATTTAACTTTTACATTTATGATTTAACATTTAGACATAACATTTAATCAAAATGAGCAAAATGTATGAATAGTGAGCAAAATAATAATAAAATGTTAGTAGAATTTTTTTTTTATTTTACACTCAGAAAGTCAACAAAACTAAGAAAATGTGTTAGGGACATTTTTAAACCTTATATTTTACACTTGGCTCCACATAATCCTGCTCATAAAAGGCCACAGGTCAAATTTGTCATTTTAAAATTGGCTTGTATTTTGTGGTTTTACAAATATATTTTTAAAGCATTGTGCTGATTTAAAGGCTTTCAAAAACAATGTTTGTGAAATAATCACTTCCTGTTTGTTCTGTTTCTCTCAGCTGAACCCAGCCGAGCGAGGAGACTCAGTCTTCTTCTCCTGTCACGCCATCAACTCCTATGGAGAGGGTCGAGGTCTCATCCAGCTCACAGTGCAAGGTATTTCTAGTAATTCACTAAAGTGGGTTTGTAATAAAAGCTGCCTGATGGCGACGGCTTTATAAAGTGACAGTGCCAGGGTTAACGGTTCACTCATCTTTTTTTTCCTATTTCCCACAAACACAGAACCTCCAGATCCCCCTGAGCTGGAAGTGAGGGAGGTGAAGGACAGGAGCATGAACCTGCGCTGGATCCAGAGGTTTGATGGCAACAGCATCATTACCAGCTATGACATTGAGTACAAGAACAAATCAGGTAGGTGCAAAAAAAAAAAAAAGCCTAACCATACACATTTGTTTCGTTTTCTTGTTTTGACATAGGTTTAAATGAATTGTAATTTCTGCCCATGTTTCCCAGACTCCTGGGATCACATGTACACAACCAGAAACATCTCTCCAACCAACAATCAGGCCAACATCGTGGAGCTTCACCCAGCCTGCGTCTACAGCATCCGCATGTACTCTTACAATAAAATTGGCCGCAGCCTCCCCAGCAAAGAGCTCACAATCAGTACCGAAGAAGCACGTACGTGTTTGTTTGTTTTTTTTTCTTAACGGTGTCCTTTTTTTTTACATTTAAAGATAAAAACAAATTCTCATATGTTGGGAACAGAGCAATGAACATTAACAGTAATGCTTAAATTGGGTTAAACAGCACCTGACGGACCTCCAATGGAAGTAGTCCTCCAGCCGATGACGTCTCAGAGCATCCGGGTTACATGGAGGGTAAAAAATATCATCATTCTTCTGTTCTTCTTAACTTCTATCTGTTTGTGTCTGTTAGTCTGAATATTAATATAACTCAATGCTTGTAAATTACCCAATTGTAAATATCTATACTATAGTTTTTTAATGTTAATGAGTAGGTTTCCAAAACTAGAAAATGTGTTCAAGCTAAGATATTTTTTTTTTTCGGTTTAGTTTAGTTTTATTATCCCATCACAACTATGATCATTTTGCACAGTTACAGGTTTGAATACCAGTAAATTTAGTGAAAGATACACATTTTTCGTGTTTTTTTGCTGTTCTGAAGCTACTGCAGGTGACCTCATAGTAAAGTTTGAGAATAATTTTCTATGTCTTTTGCAGCTACTGTTTAATTATTTCAAATAGCTAAAAAGCTCAGTTTCAAAAGGCATTCAGCCAGATAAAACAACAACAACAAAATGAAACAAAATACAGATTTATCTGCCAGGAACATTTCCACATGACTGCTTTTGAGGATAAAAACATCTACAATAGAATCTCACATGAAAACACAAACACTTTTGCTTTCTGCAGCAGGACAGCTAACTCACAAACCTAATTTTATAGCTTTTTGAACTTTAAAAATGAGTTTTATTGGTTTAAAAAAGTAGTTCTGTTCAAACCTTTTTTGCTGCTATTGCTCTACTTTTATGTTGCTTGCAAATTCTACAATTTACAAAACTTTTTTTTCCTTGTAAACTTGTAGGCACCTAAGAAGGAGCTGCAGAACGGGGTGATCCGAGGCTATCAGATCGGCTACAGGGAGAACGGTCCGGGCAGCAACGGCCAGTACAGCATCGTGGAGATGAAAGCCACGGGGGACAGTGAAGTGTACACGCTGGACAACCTGAAGAAGTTCGCTCAGTACGGGGTCGTGGTCCAGGCCTTCAACAGGGCTGGGACGGGCCCGTCCAGCACCGAGATCAACGCCACCACCCTGGAAGATGGTACGAAAAATCCAGGAAGTGAGAGTGAGGAGGGAAAGAAAAGGGGCTGTGTGGAAATAAATTAAAAGTTGTATAGATAAAGAAAAAATATAGGCAGCACATCCCCGTAATGATGTTCAATACCACCAATCTTTTTTTTATTCTGATAGCAAGTAAAACTCAGGCTGGTGTTGGCGATACTGATCCAATACTGAAACTTTGTGCAAACACACCTAATGTGTTGTAAAAAAAAAAAAAGTAATGCGTTTCAAATCCCTGCTTCATAATAGATAGATATCAAAGTAAATAATTTAATCATTTTGATGTAGCATCCTCATTTACCAATCATACAAAATATGTAAAAATTGTGATTTAAACTATAAAAGTTAAATGATCAAATTTATCCAAAAATTTTACTCTTTGATTATCAAGAACTATAAAATTGACAAATTATGTCTTAATTTAGATTGCATGATTATTTTAACATGAAAACACAGAACATGTAACATCTACAGACTGACGGAGCACATGCCATTGTGCATTACTCAGTTGGAAGAAAAAGTAGTTCCCTCCAGGTGCTTATGATTTCTACAAGATTTCAATAGTTTAGTTACTTTTCACAGAGTTCCTGTTAATAATATATATTATCTGAAATGACCGAAGTATCAAAGTATTAATATTATTATATGTTATTATTCTATTGGTATTGATAATTCAGTATCAATCCGCACATCACTGTGTCATGGATTGTTTTTTAATTAGCCCCATTTTTAGGGCTTTGTCCCCCCCCCACTCCTCCTCATTTTAACACTTCCTGTCTGAGTGAAAAGAAATAAATTTATATCAGTTTTACAGTCATGAAATCTGAAGCTGTCCTTCCTGCTACTGGATTAAATATTTACATCATCCTTCTTCTCACTGCCCTCATCTACATTTTAACCCTTAAGGTTGTGTTGTTTTACCATTCATGCAGCTCTCTCAGTGCTCTTCCTCCCTGCCGTCAACCCCCCCACCCCCCTCCCCTACCACCATTTCTCCTCTCCTCTCTGAAAGCTGGGAAAGAACAAGGAGCAATTCAGAGCTAATTTGAGCCTATTTGACTGATTTATTTCAGCGGTGATTGCCTGCGATTTGTGATGCTGAGTTATTGTTCCTCAGATCCATCGGGTCTTTCGTTTCAACAAGGATTTATTTCAAAGAGAGACCCGACAAATTCAATATTCATAAACTGGATTTGTGCAGCCCTAACACTCCCCCCTACTTCTCTTACTCTTACCCCCTGTCTTTTTTTTTTGTTTTTGTTTTTTTATTTTAGTGCCGAGCGAGCCTCCGCAGAACGTGCGAGCCATCTCGGTGACGTCGGATGAGGCGGTGATCACGTGGGCGGAGCCTCCACGCATGACGCTGCACGGTGTGCTGAAAGGCTACCGGGTGGTGTTTTGGTCCCTCTTCCCTGACGGAGGTGGGTGCTGTGGGGGCCAGGCCCAGTGGCCGATGCAGAGTAATTATCACCTATCTCATTCTAAAATTCATCACATCCCACCCCTCGCGCTCGCCTTCCTCTGTGTCCGTGCTGTGAGTCAACACACCTTTCCTCATAAAACCCTTTGGTTGTTCATACCGTGTCTGTGAAATCGTCCGTATTTGTGCAACCCATAGAATAGTGATTATGTAGTGTAGTATTTATAAGTCTGTGTGGTTAAGATGTTAATTTTTTTTTATTTTGACTCCTAGTAGTAGGATCCTTTAACCAGGAAAATAACTTTTTTCCAAAAGTGACCAGGCCAAGACTAGAATCCAGCTTGAGCAATATGATTCAAGAGTTGCGAAAATTGCTTTGTAGAAATCATGGAATAAATTAAAAATCAGTCCTAGAGTTAATTTTTTCCCCCATTAAAAAAATTCCCTGAATTAAAAAAGCCTGTTAAATTTTGGGAAAACAGTTTAAGTGTGTATGAATTAGAATTTTTTTTTAGGAAACTGAGTTTGTGTGTTTTCCTCTCAGAATGGGGCGAGATGCAGAACATCACCACCACCCGCGAGCAGGTGGAGCTGCGAGGCCTGGAGAAGTTCACCAACTACAGCGTCCAGGTCCTGGCCTACACTCAGGCTGGGGACGGGGTCCGCAGCAACGTTTTGTACATCCAAACCCGCGAGGATCGTGAGTATAAATATGTTTCTATAAATTGATCTTGGTTGACAGCGTAAAGAGACGGTGATTGAGAGGCAGATACACATAAAAGAAACCCTGTGTTGTATCTGGGACCTTTAACAAAAGCTCATTTATGTTGGGGCGCTCCATTAGCAGTGCTAATGAGAATTAAGAGGCTTTGGATCTGAGGGAGGAGTGGGGAGGACTTGGAAGGGGGGTTTGCTCTCTCCGAGCATCCAGAAGTCAGCTGTCAGCCTGGGCCTGCATCCTCTTCAGCAGCTCTTTTGCCACAGGCATGGGGATTAACTCCTTGTGGATTAAAGAGAATTAATTTTGTGCTTACACCATTGGAGGCAGGATTACAGTCAGATCTATGTCTCTTTACGAAGGAGGAGGAGGGGCCTAGAGGGTTAAATATGCAAAGATAAAAAAGTGAACACACAGGGTAGTCTTGGTTGACAACAATTAAGAAGACACTAGGAAAAACTGTGGAGGCCATTTTTTTTATCTTAAAATTTTTTATGCACCACTCTAAATTTGAAAAAGCAAAAAAGTTCAAGCGTAAAGTAAAAAAAAAAAACAATCTTGAATGCAAAAATTTGCAAACCTTGAATTTTATGGCACAACGGACTCCAGATCCTTCATACTGTAGAGAAGAGAGACCACATGGCCCATTATCAGCGCACCATTCAAACGACTGCTTCTCTGATGATATATGGGTGCATTAGTGTCCTATGGGCAGCTTACACATCTGGAAAAGGCAGAAAGTTAAAACAACATATGCGCCCATCTGGACTACATGAGTTTCAGGAAAGGCCTTGTATATTTCAGCAGCATGGTTTTGTAGTAGAAGTGTCCAGGTGCTGTTCTCCTCAGGTACTAAATGTTAAAAAGTGTTAAAAAAAAAAGACAGGATGCTTCAAAGGGATAAACATGGTCCTGTCCTGACCCTTCAAAGTTACTTTATACTCCAGAAAAAAAAACAGACATTTACTATGTCATATTGTGAAATTTAAAATGGGTTTATTAAAATTCTAAATCATTAGTTTGTGTTTTTATTTATATTCACACAACAAACCAACTGTTAGGAGCTGCGGTTGTCGATTGCTCAGTTCGTTTTTGTTTTCTTGGTGCAGTCGTGCATAAAGCATCCATGTTCAATCGGTATATGTGCCTCTCCTCATCATGGCCCAGCAGACCGTCTGCCTGTCTGGAGTCTGGGGGCAGATTTTGGGCACCAGATGGGACTTATCTCTCCCCTCTCCCACCGCCACTCCTTCTTTGACATGGCAGTCCGGTTATGATAATGATTTCTGGCTCCTCCGCTACGCCTCCCTACGACGGCCGCCGCGATCGCTCCCACAGGAAACCTACCCCCCCCCACCTCACCTCCCTCTTTTAAAAAACAGCCCAGGCTACATCGCCCCTTTTCTCAGTTAATGTTGTTTTCATGCCGGCTCATGTCACGTGTAAGGGTGAAGGAGTCAAAGGCTGAATGACTGGATCAGGGGGCCTCACGGAGAATCAAAAGAAGATCTGGGTGAATGGATTTACAGAGCTGGGTCTTACACTGTGTTAGGCTCCCTGTGTAAAGCCCAGATGAGGCCCGCTGTCAGGCACAGGTTATATTTATAGTGAGGACTGAATAGGCTGGGATAGTCCGATCACTGTGACAAAGGCATTTTTCTTCCTCTCGCACAGAACCCAGCGTCCTGATGTGTTTTTGTATGGCCCTAAAGCCTTTCTTTAAGCCATTATCTTCTAATGAGAGCATTAAGTCGGGTCCGGTGTCAAGCTGGAGAGGGCTAGCGACGGATCAGACACTAACATCTAATCTGTTTGCGGGTTTGAGAGTTTAAGAGACCGCTGGGTGCCAGTGAGTCAGAACTGCTGACCAGTTGTCTGAGGGAACATATGTCGCCGCCGTCCACCCAAAGGGACTTCTTCCAAGTCCTCCAAGAGCGGCTTAGCTCAGGATAAGACTTTCAATCTGCAAACAAGCCTGCTTGCTTTAACAAGCATCCATCACCCATTGCGCACGCACACACACACACACACACACACACACTGTATGTATGTATATACGCACGCCCGTGTGTGCTGATGTTGCGGTCTGTTTCCTACAGTTCCCGGTCCGCCAGCTGGCATCAAGGCTGTTCCTTCCTCTCCGAACAGCGTGGTTGTGTCCTGGTTACCTCCTCTCAAACCAAATGGTGTTATCCGCAAGTACACCATCTACTGCTCCAGTCCGGGGTCTGGACAGCCGGTGAGTCTTCCCTCGTGCGAGCGTGACTCATAAAACACGTTTCTGTCACTTGACAAGCAAAGCTGATCAAAATCAGTCAAAGGGAAATGATTCATTTGTAACCACTTTTATTAATTGAATCGGGGTGATAGATGTATCTGTGCGTGTGTGTGTGTGTGTGTCTTTGCTCGTGTCTCTCTTTCACCATGTTTGCACCATTGCTTTATTTCCTGCCCTCCCAGATGAACAGATGAGGTTGTCTTGGCAACGTGATGAGACGTAGATATGCAAATGAGGCCGAGAACAAGCTCACACATGCACACTGCCACATCAGAAACACTCTCACACACACACACACACACAGAGGCATCGCATTTTCAACATTTTCTATTTATAAACGTATATGCGCGACGCTTCGGCGCCGGTTAGGACCGTGTTCACACAAACGCCGAGCCCGCAGTGAAGTCTTGATGCACGGGAAGAATCTCACTTTCTTATTATTCACAAATATTCCTCCCCTTTCCTGTGCATGAGTGCCATGTAAATGAGCACGGGCAGAAAGCGGGAGGGAGGGAGGCGGAGAAGGAGGAGGAAGGAAAAAAAAAAGAGAGAGACACACCATTAGAGGTAGGGAGACACCACAGGGAGATGTTGGAGAAAGAGAGGGATGCGGGAGCGCAGGCGGGGTGGAAGGGAGGAGCGGAGGAGGGTATCAGTCACACGGAGATGAGAGCGCTTTTTGTCCGTCTTTTCATTATCTCCCCGTATCACTCCCTGGATCACCACAACACCACCGCCACGATGCTGGAGGAATGTTCGAACCCCGACACACACACACACACAAACACACACACACACCTCCCTCCCTCCATCCATCCATCCTCTCCTCTTCACTGAGCAGGGAAGAGAGAAAAGCAGGGTAACAAATGGGGAAGGACCAGAAGATGAGCATAGAGATAAACCAATTAAAGAGATGAAAAGATTGTTTTATGTTTTGCGCATACACAGTTTATTTTACCAGTATGAAAGAAAGAAATGACATAATACATAATAATACATAATAATTTAATCTATGACATTTTATTGAACAATGTCATTTGGAAAGCGCACTTTCTCTCCCTAAAAAAATCTCTTTTTATCCAAACACATTGAATATGACTGCCACATGCAGCTCAGCACTGAGAAAAGCTGCCTCACACTGAAAACCGTTCATATATGTCAAAGAGATTATAACTTTAAAGATATTTTCTGCCTGGCTGGGCCTAAATGTAGAATTTGCTGTTTTTTTAATAATTTTTATTTTAGTTATATTCTGTTGAAGCTACTTTAATTGAAATGTAGCAAAAATTTGTAGAAATTATTGAACATAAAAATCCTCGACTCATAAATCTAATACAATTTTTTTAATTTAAAGTTTGCAGGTTGATTTAGGGTGTAGACCAAAGGTAGATTTATCTGATGTGAAGGTTTCCACACATTTAATGTATGTTTTGTATTTTTTTTTCTCCATCAAAAGGCCTTTGCTTTTGTTTGTAAATGGGACGGATCGTGCAAAATCAACTTTTTTAGCTGTTAAATACATTTTGCTGTACTTGGAGTCTCTATGAGTGCAGAATAGTTTAATTTAGTCTCTCCAGGTGCTGTGTAGATATCTTTATGTTCTGTTTGGGTCATTTTTCAACTTGTTCTAAACTATTACAACACAGTATTTACGATGGAACTTCTAAATAAGGTCTGGACTGTAGCGCCTTGTTTGAATCTAAAGAGACAGCCTCAAAATGAGTGGATCTGAGACACACCTCAGAAAAGAATGAGAGGCTTGTGGAGTTACAATAAGGAAGCATTGCAGTTCCACTTTACATAGAGCCCAACTAAATGATTTAAATGTGAAAAAGAAGGATTTAAAAAGCACAATTAGCCCAAAATTCATAAATAATGTTGGATTTATTCAGCTGCAATATTTTATCTAATTAACAATTATGTATTATTGCTAAATCTGATCATTTCTTCTGATTTAAACAAATGCCTCGAAGAATTTTGTATGTTTTTCTTCAGAGATTCAGTTTTGCTTGTCTCTCCACCACGTCTGTCTTGTTGACGTGTTACCGGCGCTCGCTAACCTGAGGCGGCGTGTTTGCTTTCACAGGCGCCCAGCGAGTACGAGGCCAACCCGGAGATGCTCTTCTATCGCATCACGCACCTCACCCGCGGCAAACAGTACCACATTTGGTCCGCCGCCGTGACGACCGCTGGCCGAGGCAACATCAGCTCAAAGGTCACCGTGGAGCCTGCTGGGAAAGGTGGGTACTCGGAGCGAGCCTGAACCCTGCGCTAAGGTTGCTGGTGCTAAATTCCTGCCTCTCTCTCCCTCTTCTCTTTCTAGTTTCCCTGCTATTGATTGACAGCTGTAGTATTGATTGAGTTGTGGCTCTGTTGCTGTTGTTAATTATGTGGTGATGAACAGGGCCTATTCAGTAAAATGACCCCTGGGGAGGAAGGAAGCGGGCAGGAATCAATGGAAAGGAGGATTTATGGAGTAAAGATAAGGGAGAAGGGGAAGGGAGGGCAACATCAAAACTCCTCCCTACATGTTTCCCTTCCTTCAGCCTTTTTGCCTTCAGGCTATTTAGGCAACTCACACAGCAAAAAGCAGAAACAGACAACCTGAAGTGTGGAAAAGGACACACGTGCTGTTTTTATTACCACTTCAGTGCGTGTCAGAGGTTTTTAAGTTGACCGCTGGATATTTTGTGTCATTCTGTTCAGTACCAGGTAAGATCCTGTCGTTTGGGGGCACGGTCACCACCCCATGGATGAAGGAAGTGCGTCTGCCCTGCAGCTCTGTGGGGGAGCCCACCCCGACAATTAAATGGACCAAAGAAAGGTTGGAGCTCTTCGTGCAGCACTCTGGAGTTCTGACTCCAGCAGACACAACTGAGGGGCGATGGAAACCGACAAGACGCTCACTGCAGCTTGTTTTGTCTGTGTTCTTATCAGCGAGGACTCTGCCGTTCCCGTGACGGCCGACGTCCAGAGGCAGATCTTACCCAACGGCACGCTGGTGCTGCGCTCGGTCAAAGCAGAGGATTCCGGGTACTACACCTGCACGGCGACGAACACGCTAGGCTTCGACACCATCATAGTGAACCTGGTGGTGCAGGGTAAGGAGAAACCGGTTTGTTTGAGTGACGGTGCGCGTCGTGGGCTCTGTCGTTGACTCTCTGCGTGTGTGTTGGTGCAGTTCCTCCCGACCAGCCTCGTCTGACCGTTTCCACCACCTCCACCTCCTCCATCACCCTGGCTTGGATTCCTGGGGACAACGGAGGGAGCTCCATCAGAGGTATTTTACTGGTTGTACCTCTGCCTGCCTCAAAGCTGCGGCAGAGAACTCTATTCTATTTTTTTTGTTGTATTTTTCACCCTTTTACTGTCAATTTCATGAATGTCCAAGCACAATCAGCTTGTTTTTGCATAAAGAGTCAAACTTCAGTTGACAAAAAAATGGTATTTGTCGCCCCCTGGTGGACAACATTTGTAACTGCATCTGCAAATTTAAAATGTGAAGTTTTTTTTACATAAAACTGTTCTGTGTGACTGCAGGGTTTGTGCTGCAGTATTCAGTGGACAACACCGAGGAGTGGAGGGATGTGTTCATCAGCTCCAGTGAGCGTTCCTTCAGGCTGGACAATCTCCGCTGTGGAACGTGGTACAAAGTCAAGTTGGCCGCCAAGAACAGCGTGGGTTCAGGACGCATCAGTGAGATCATCGAGGCAAAGACGCACGGGAGAGGTGAGTGCTGGAGGCAGTTTCTCATTTTAATTAGGAATAAATCTCATTGATCTGACTGCGTTTACGTTTGTCTTTGTTTTTCTATCTTCAGAACCCGTTTTCAACAAGGACCAGCCGCTGCTCACCCACATCAACTCCACTCACGCAGGACTCAACCTGCAGGGCTGGACCAGCGGCGGCTGCCCCATCACTGACCTCATGCTGGACTTCAGGCCCAAAGGCACCTGGGCCTGGCAGAGCCTCAAGGCCAACTCCACCAATCAGCTGTTCCTCAGCGAGCTACGCGAGGCCACCTGGTACGAACTCAAAATGAAGGCCTGCAACAGCGCCGGCTGTGGAAATCAGACCTCCCAGTTTGCTACAACCGACTATGACGGCAGTGAGTGGATCCTACTTCTCTTCTTTTAGTCTGATGGCAGCTGCATTTATCATAAAATGTGAATGTCCACACAAAATGATTGCAAAAAAAAAGAATGCTGATTTCACAGATACTGGCCTAAAATTTGTAACTGAGAATCATAGAGCTTATAATATCTTATAAGATTTGACCAAAATGGCTAGAAATTTATCATTCCGTATCATAAGATGAACTTAGTCTAAAAGGTTTAATAGATTTTAGCAAATTTAGGTTGCTGATTTTATATTTATTTATTTTTTATCAGGTACAATCCCTCCGATTAAATCAGCTCGTGGAGAGGGTGATGATGTGAAAAAACTGTTCTCGATTGGCTCTCCAGTCATCCTGGTCACCCTGGGCGTGGCTTTGCTTTTTATCATCCGCAAGAAACGCAAAGAGAAGCGGCTTAAACGACTCAGAGGTGAGAAAGCAAGAAAAATCTTTACAACAGAGTGATAAGTTTAAAAGAATATACTCCGATCCAACCATATTCTTATGAAGATATTGTCTTTTTATAGATGCAAAGAGCCTGGCTGAGATGCTGATCAGGTTAGAGAGAATCATTGTCGATTTTAGTCCTTATGTGCTTTTCTTATGTAGGACATGAGGTTTATTGTGTGTTATCACTGTGTGTGTTTGTAGCAAGAACAACCGCAGCATAGACACACCTGTGAAGGGCCCTCCTCAAGGTCCGAGGCTCCACATCGACATCCCTCGTGTTCAGCTGCTCATCGAGGACAAGGAAGGCATCAAGCAGATTGGTACATTTTTAACATTGTTTTTCAGTTCTTAGTGGGTCATTTGGAGATTAGGGTTGGGATGTATTGGTCTTTTTCATACCAGCATATAATGTTTAGATAATGCTGAAGCAAGGGGGGAAAGGGGCGGGGCTTTAGGGGTGTATGACCTGTGGGCTGTCGAGTTATTCTCTCTCACTCTCGCAATCTCTACATCGCATTTCTTTCTCCTTTTGTCAAATCACTTTGGGTCTCGGTCAGAAAGGAAGTTGAGGTGTTTTTTTGACTCCAGAGAAGGATGAGACTGACGGTGGGTTGAGGTGTTTTTTCCATGAGATTACCGTGTTTCCTGCTGCCGCTGCAACGAGCATCAAATTGGACAATCATGAAAAAAAGTGTTGAATACTATTTACCCTGAATCTGATTTTATTTGGCCCGTCAACACACAAGTTTCTACTTGTGAAACAAACGGAGACTTTTAAATAAGTCATGTGACTAGGTTAACATGCTGTCATAATTTTTAAATACCGTGACCATATTTTAATAACAAGGTATGCCACAATACTGTCATACAGTCCATGCCTGTTTGTAGCACATTAAAACAAAAAGTGTGTTTCCTCGTGTGTGTGTGTCTGCAACAGGAGAGGACAAAGCGGCGGTGCCAGTAACCGACACTGAATTCAGCCAGTCGGTGAACCCGCAGAACTTCTGCACAGGAGTGTCTCTGCATCACCAAGCTCTCATCCAGAACTCAGGGCCTCTGATCGACATGTCAGACATCCGCCCGGGTACAAGTGAGTTTATCAGCACACCTGTTTTTTACATTAGTAAAACACCTGTGTTTTGACTGAGCTGTTCTCTCTAATCTTTGTACCCCCACCCCCGTCTTAGACCCCGTGTCCAGGAAGAGCATTAAATCAGCCCACAGCTCCAGGAACAGATACTCCAGCCAGTGGACGCTGAGCAGACCGTGTCAGAGCCAGTCCACGGCCTCGGCTCGGACCCTGACCTCGGACTGGAGGACGATGGGCTCTCATGGCATCACAGCAACGGAGAGTGACAGCTACAGCGCCAGCCTCTCCCAAGACACAGGTGGGTCGACACCAGCCATCACCAGTGACCCCAGAATACCTTACTTCCTACTTTTAATGAGAAAAAACATGTTTTAAAATGAATAGATATATAAAAACACGAATAGTTTATGATCCACTTTAAATGTCTGTAAAAAGGAAAGCCCTAGCAGTCCTTGAAGGAATTCATATCAACAATGTTATAAACTAAACTCTTATTGCGATGAGATATGACAGTTTTGTCTTACTTTGAAAATCTTCTGTGGTCAGTTGGCAGCTCTCTGGTATCATGTCTAATTGATTCTGAACGCAGCCAGAACCTTGCTTTGTTTTGTTCCAGATAAGGGCCGCAACAGCATGGTGTCAACAGAGAGCGCCTCGTCCACTTACGAGGAGCTGGCCAGAGCTTACGAGCACGCCAAGCTGGAGGAGCACCTGCAGCACGCCAAGTTCACCATCACCGAGTGCTTCATCTCCGACAGCTCCTCCGACCAAATGACCACAGGTACCAACGACCCGGCGGAAAGCATGACCTCCCTCAGCACGCCGTCTGAACCGGGCATCTGCCGCTTCACCGCCTCCCCACCCAAACCGCAGGACTACGACCGGGGTAAAAATGTGGCTGTGCCCATCCCCCACCGCGCTAACAAAAGTAAGTACAGGCAGCCATAACATTAAATGTATGGAATCAATCTTGTGCCAGCAGGAACTTAATTAGAATTGCTCAGATTGAATCTCAATGTGCAAAATTTGAAATCGAATGCATTGGTTTGAAAATAAATTTTACTAAATTGAAACTGAATTTAATGATTTGAAGCTGAATTTAAAGTTTTGAATTTGAATTAATTTGCTTTGAAACTGTATTTTGGTCTATTAAAAATTCAGTTTGACTGCTTTCAATTTCAGTTCCAAAATTCAGATTTTTGTGTCACACATCCTGGTCCTTTAGAAAGCCAGCCAGAGTAATCAAACACAGATACACAGATTTAAGTTTCACTTTGGTGACGTTTCCCTTCTGTATGTAACAGAGTTGATGCAATCCAAAGTGACAAAAACAGACAGTTATTTTATTGCAGTGAATAATTTTACCTATATGTAGAAAATGTTACATTTACATCACATCATGGATCAGTCAGCAGCTCCATCTGATCAATATGTGATCTATTATGTCTGGATTACTCTGGCTGGCTTTCTCAAGGACCAGGATGTGTGACACAAAAATCTGAATTTTGGAACTGAAAGTGAAAGTAGTCAGACTGAATTTTTAATAAACCAAAATACAGTTTCAAAGCAAACTAATTCAGATACAAAACTTTAAATTCAGTTTCAAACCATTAAGTACAGTTTCAAACCATTAAATTCAGTTTCAGTTTTGTGAAATTCATTTTCAAACCAATGCATTCAATTTCAAATTCTGCACATTCAGATTCAATTCCTGCTGGCACAAGATTTATCCCATATAAATGTTTTTCTTGATTTGAGCTCTATTTTTCCATGAAACGTCATCTTATTACAGCTAAATCACCTTTTCTAAAGCCTGGTTCACATGGCAAGATTTTTCAAACCTGAGAGCAAACAACATTTTCCAAACAACATCTTCCTGTTTTGACTCTTCTGCTCGTCTTTACAGGTGAATTCTGCAATCTACCGCTCTACATGAAGGCAGACCCGTTCTTCCGTAAGCAAGGGGATCTGCATGACCCGTGCCCGGCTGTGCCACCGCGGGAAGCCTCGATCCGCAGCCTGACGCAGCGGGCGTATCACACCCAGGGCCGTCACAAGACTCTTGACCCTTCCAAGCAGCAGGCCCTGACGCTGGGCCACTCCGGGCTGGGCAGCCTGGGCGCCAGCTCGGGCACCGCCACCCTGCCGCAGAGGACTCTCACCATGCCCAGCTCCAGCAACACGGCGACAGCTTCCACTTCCAGCACGGGCAGCAACCCCACCAACAGCAACAAGGTGGGGGGCTCCAGAGACTCGCTGCTAGAGAGCAGCTCCTCTGCTCTGGGCAGACTGCAGAAACAGAGCGTGGGGGCCTACTCCAAGTCGTACACGTTGGTGTAGTCCCCGTCCCCCCTGCACAGACTCGCTTCGCTGTCCCGCTCCTCAGCCAGCACCGCTCTCTGGTACTCATAGGTCTGGGCCAGAATGGGCATCTTTCTTTAAACCAAACTATTGGTGGACTGCCCAGCTTCCTGTTGTATCCTCCACAGGAAGTGTGGGGTGTCCCCGCTTCCCAGACAGAGACCCAGCTAACCCTACTTTTCATGTTCACAAGAACGAACTACTAACTTCAACTAACAGTTCCAGCCGGCTGGTGCTCAGCTCCACTCAATTCCTGCAGGAGACACAGCAAAAATATATATATAAAAAAAAGAATGTGATTTCAGTGGTCATTTAGAAATACTGACTGTAACCGAAGAACTTATAAAGCTCTGTGTTCATGACAATGAAGACTACAAGAGCCAGTATGAAGCTGTGTGGCCATCCCGTCTCTCATAAACACACACACACACACACACACGCGCGCACACACAAACACTTACATTTACTGTCCTCCATAGTTTTATTTTTGTCCGTTTTGCAAGACTTCCAGTTAAGTTCCTCGTTCCTCTCGCCCTCTTTTGTGTCTCTCGAAAGTCCCCAAGTTGTTATTAACAGACGTGATTCCAAAAGGAACGGTTCAGGTCCACTTCCACAGACGACGAATTTCCACACAGATTTCTCTCCACTCATCTCTGCGCAGCTAAATGCGTTAAACCATCACAACCCCTACAAGCCAGCTGTAACTTCTCACATGGCAAAATAGAGAATATTTGGTATTATAAAGAATTTTACATATATATTTCTATGTAGGTATATTAACTGACATTTAAGTAAAAAAAAGTAAATAAATATGACAAAGTATAAATTGTATGTACTACAACGAGCGTGGTAGTATGTACAGCAATTTAATGTTATGGTCAAATTTTACCAACCAGACAATCGCGCAATCATGAAATTTTAAAAAGAAGAGGAATTTAGACATTGTTGGACGTGAGAAAGGAAAATGTTTAATATATATGTGAGATATTCTGTATATTACTGTAAATTGGCCAGCTTGTAGAGGAGGAGCTGGATTAAAGGATTACATCATCCCTGGGCTGTGACGCCTTCTTGGTGTGTTTGATGGAAACAATCAGGACACGAGGCCTTCGGTTTAAGAAACAGTTTAGGGTTTTTTGAAATGAGATTCTGTGGGAAGGTTATGAACAGTAAATATTGTACCTGTTTACAGAAATAAGAGTTTAAATCAGAAGTCAGAACTGGATCTGGGAATGACGTCAGATCAGACCTTGGAATAGCAATGCAAGCGAAAATCAGTGGATTTAAACATTGTAGCAGCATGTTTCTTCGTTGTGATAGGTGCAGTTTATCACACGGTCATTTTTCTGACATGGAGCCTAAAAATTCCGACGTCCAAGAACAAATGTAGCACGGCAAGAAGGGCTCCAGGCTGCACCGGAAGTGCTACAGCTAGCTGATGCAGGGTTTCCTCCTGAAAACTTGACAACGCTGGCGGTAACGCATGTAATCACACGGAGGGGTAGTGGCGCTGCGTAGTGGACTTATGCCGCGGTAGTGGACTGCTACATTGCTAATGCTAGGTGCTAGCCAGTTTTTCCTTTTGTACCAATCTCTGGTGGTGCAAAAAAAACAAAAAACCTCTGCTGGTGCTAAAAAAACAAGCAACACTTAGCCTGGCAGGGAGGACAGTGGGCTGTAATATACTGAGGGAAACCCTTCTAATGCTATCTGCTTTTCCAAAGAACTGTAACATTACATATAACTTTGCAATGAATATGCCATCGTAAGGGTCTATAAAACTGCTAGAAGTTTTTGATATTATATTATTACATTACTGTTTTAAGATAGCAACAGCAACAATACACTTTGTTTTGTTTTCTAGCTTTTAGCTCATAATCTTGTCGATAATAAACTCTTTTTTTCCAACTGAGGTTGTTCTAAGAGCTATCTACAACAGGTAATATATTTACTGTTCATAACCTTTTCACTGAACCCCCACTTCAAAAGATATGAACTGTTGTTTTAAGCTTAGTGCAAAAACATTCAGGAGTCAAGTCAGTGTCTCGTTCGATCTCTAAATGTTGTTTCCTGTGCTGCAAAGTGGTCCCAGGCTTCAGTTCTGAGGGCCTCCTCTAGTTTCGAGGCTCGCAGATCCGGTTTTAGCCACTTGGCCAATCGTTGCTCCTCAAAGCAAAGGAGCGGAACAAATGCCAGTCACGATGTGAATGAAGTGAAATAATTTAAAGTCTACAGATCTTATATGTCAGGGAGTTCAGTTTAGAAATTTCTATGACATTCACAAAATTGATATCTTTGATGTTGTCCTGTCTGAAGTACTGTAAAAATGTTCCTTTTTACTCTTTTTTTTCTTTTTTTTTTTTTTTGCTGTTGTACACAAGAACCTATTGGAATGCCTGTTTTTAAAGCATTTCTATTATAGTGTTTTGTGCTTTTACATTATTTATTTGTTTGTTTGGTTAGGGGAGGGGGATCTGTTGATGTGTAATTTTCACATTATGTTTGGGACTTTGTCCAGATTTTGGTTTCAGGGGTCTAAGAGTGCAAGTTTATCTGACCTGTGTGGTTCAGCCAAGAAAAATCAGGGACTCGCAGCTCTTTTGGGTCATACATACTGCTACTGTATTGTGTATATAACAGGACTGGAGTCAGTCTGTAAAACATGAATCATTTCGGCTTTTTGTCTTTTCCCTCCCCCCGCACTCAGATAAACCGAAGTACAAATTCACCACCCTAACCATGCTCCATCATCTTCGTCAGTGTTTGTTTTTAAATTGAATCTTGTACAGAAAACAGATTTTGTATGAAGAACTATTTTCTTCAGAATAAATCAGGGGACACATTAAGGTTTGAATGCCCCACTTTCAAATTTGAAATGTTATCAAAAATAAAATACTTTATTTCTGAAATGGGCAAAAAAAAAAAAAAAAAGTTTTTTTTCTCTCTGTTTTTGATACTAATTTGTTGATTTTTCTTTTCTTTTTTTAAAAAAGGTCTTTTGATGTTGTCATTTGTCCTCTATACTTTTTTATTACTATTATTTTGTATTTTGTTCATCCTCAGAAAAGTCATTGCATGCTTGCTAAATGGGAAAAATTGATGAGGGGGAAAAAAATGAATGAAAATCAAAACATAAAAAAAAATGTTGAGGGTATCCCGAACATTTCTTTGAGTTGCTTGTTACAGCAATTGCTTGTGTTCAAAGGTACATTTTCTATGAAAAGAAAGCAAAAACTAAAAAGATCATTCTAACACCTTGTGCAATAAAGCTATCTTTCATATGTCACGACTTCTGTCATTTTCCACAGGTTTGTTTTGGTCTCAGCTAAACAGTAAAGATGATAAGAAACCAAATCAGCTTTTAATATTTATTTTAAAAAAATTCAAAAGATCAGCGTGAGAGAAAATAATCACTAAAATAATGTCATTATAATTAAACTATTTGAATATTCATACAAATATGTTTGATTTCAAATGATCAAAGCTGAAAATGTTAAAAATTAAAATATAAAAAATGTAAAGTGAAATAAAAACTAAAGAGTGGACAAAATCATGAACCCTGACACTAATGTTTAGATTTAATGTAATGGTTATCATTAAAGTAGAGACAACCTGCTATTAGGAAGTAAAGCAATGGCTCCTACATTTCCCATAATGCAACTGTCTGTCTTTTTCTTTAAAGTTTGGATTGAAGTCTAAAGTTTAAAAGTCTTCAGCGCCATTAGTCTAATAACATTACAAACTTCTTATAAGTCTAAATATTGTGCAAAATCTGTAGTGTTATAAAATACAAGTGTTCATAAAGTATCAGCGCATAGGGGAGAGTGGGGTGATTTGTGCCAGCGGGGAAGTTGTGCCACCCCTTGTTTCTGGAAAACCATAGAAGAAGTTG
>JAUBOC010000030.1:1573468-1588224 GCA_032275365.1 Anablepsoides cearensis | reverse complement strand
ACTCTACTGATCTCAACACCATCAACTTTAAAAGAAACATCAATAATTATCTTTTTATTACTGAATATCATATAATTAGTCTTATCTAGATTTAATGATAATTTATTAACTTGAAACCAAGTTTGTATTTTAACAAATTCTGTCTGCATCCTCTCCAGCAGCTGTTCTATATTTTTCCCAAAACAAAAAGCTCCCATATCAGGAAAAATAGCAGATAACAGCTTTTATTGCTGCCTGAGTTTTATGATCAGTTCTTGTTTCTTCTACATTGTTGTGAAAAGCTTAATCTGAGTTCCAACTACTACGAATTAGTTTAAAAATGCACCTTACCCACATCTGTCAAACTCCAAAATAAAAAAACTAATCATTAAAAACACAGAAAACACTCAAGAAATTTTTACAAGATTTAATTTATTAACTATTGTACAGTTCACATAAGGCCTTCATCTTCATCAAACATTATTCTTGGGTCAGTTTTCATTGTATGCTCCGGGCGCACAGTACTTCCATGTTTCCGCTAAATCACTTTATTATTACTGGATTGGTTTTTGTACTAATTATATGTTTTAAAGGCTTCTGTCCACCTTTCTGGACGTGTTCTTCTTCTTTTTTTATTTAATCATGCACTAAACTTAGGTGGCCTTCAACCATTCACAAAAATTGTAAAAAAAAAAAAAAAAAAAAAAAAAAGAAGAAAAAAAGACTCCCAATAATTGAAATACACACTAGAAATGTATTCTACCATTGACTAAAGGGTTGCGCCCCTCCCTCCCTCAAAAACATACAAATGAACACCCATTTTAAAGTAGAGCACTCCCACTTGTTGCTCACTGTTGGCTCAAGTTTTGCCAAAAAAAAAAAGGTCAAGCGACTCTACAACTTTACACCCTCCCAGGACAGCTGTTTGGTTCATTTCATTGCCAGTGGAAATGTTATAACTTTGAGCTCGGCGCAGTGTGAGAAGAGTTCTGTTGAACCCGTTACAATCCCAGGAGTACCAGTGATTCCTAAAAGCATTTGATTCGACAGTTCTGGTCGTTGCTGTAAACAGAAACCGTAACAGAACCGGAAGTTCTCCAGAGCTGGTGAGCAAGGTTGCCTTTTTTTTTTTTGTTATTGTTTTTCCCCCAGATAAAAAAAAAGCAGACTACTTCCTCTTTTTTATTTTTAAGTATAATTGATAAAGTTTCACGGCCTTCATTAGCAGAGATGCCACTAAAGTTAAAAAAAAATGTGCTGCTTGTTGTGGAGAGCACGAAGCAAACTGACCGAAGCAGAACCAGCGATGCTTCCTGAACGCATCACAGACTTTCTGCAGCTTCTCTCGGCCAATTGGTTGTTGAGCAGGACTAGCAGGAACAGCGCGTTGAGAATACTAAACCCTACCGGGTTAAAAGGATTCTTAATATAACATGACAACAAAGAGCTTGGTTTGATAGACAGCACGACATCCAGCAACCTATCACGTTTCAAGCATTTGGTTCCCATGGACACCGGATAATGATGCAAATTTAGTTATGGTGCGACGAGTAGGTTACACATTCAAAAAAACGTTTCTCCTTCAATGATGGCAGGCTAAGTTCTTCTCCCATGACACAACGGCCTAACTATTACAAGAAAATCCCTAAACATCCATTCTGATCGATAAACAGCTGGAAAGACAAAAATAATAATAGTAATAAAAATAATTTCTCACATTACTGGATGAATGCAGAACATGAGCAGATTCAGGTTTTCCCCCATTGAACCTGAACTGAGATCGCCCCTGGATCCAATTCAAAGATTGGCATTTTCTTGCCTTCATTTTTTTTAATACAAAAAAAAAGGTCTGGTTAAATCTGCCACTAAACAAACCATATGGACACTTAATGAATGTGGCTTTTCTTCATAATCAAAACTACACTATCAAAAAAAAAAGTGCTTCAGATACATTTGTGGATACAAAAGAAAAACAAAACGTTTTGATGTAAACAAATTCAGATTCTGAAAAAGTTTGTTGAGGCAACGGGTATGGCTGTTTCAGCAGTGAAATTAATTCAAAACACGCAACAGTATTTAAAAAAAAAACAGAATAATGTGATAACTAAAGTGCATCCCTGGATGTGGTCCCCCCCCACCTCCCCCCGCTTCCTTTCTTGGACACAGAGGATCCTCTGCTACGATGGAGCAAAAACTGCTGCCTCAGTGACCTACAGAGGACCGGTCCATTAATCCAGTGGCAGTACTTTTGAAAAAAAAAAAAAAAAACAACAACAAAAAAAAGGTTTTAAAGAAATCAAAAAACTTTGTGGCCACAAATCATGTCTTTCAGCTTGAGTTGGAGGTGTCTATTTCTTGATAAGTGGTGGTTGTTGATGGATGCTCAGAGCCTGCCACGTTTCACACAACTTCAACCACAAACAGCAGTTTTCTTACGTTTTTTTTTATCTTCTTACACTTTCCATCTCCTGTCTTCATAACCCAGGTTGTCCATGATCAAAACTGAGGGGTTTACGTGTTTTTGTTTTTCATTCTTCTTCTTCTTCTGTGTGTGTGTGTGTGTGTGTTAGTGAGAAGGTCCAGCATCGCCATGGGCACACGTGGTTTTCATTGTCTCTCACAGTGTCTCTTGTTCAGCAGGAGGATGGTGGGCGTGGGGGTGCTGGTGGAGCGGCGGGAGCAGGGACTGCAGAGGCGACTGCGGGGTGGTGGGCGGAGACTGCTGCAGCGGGCTGAAGTGGGCGGCGGTGTGCGGGGGCGAGGAGCGGTAGCAGGAGTAGGCGGAGCTCCCGCCGAGGGTGGTGGTGGGCGAGCCGGGGAGGCCCGTGGGGGAGTCCAGGAGGGCCTGGTTGTAGAAGAAGAATGCACACTGGTGGATGAAGGTCTCGATGATTGTCTGGTAGGTGCGCGTGGCCGTCAGGGCGTCCATGGTGGTGAAGTCGGGCCTCATGAGGGTGGGCCAGAAGCAGATGGACAGGTTCTCACTGGTCATCAGGTTCACCCTGTTAAATTGGCTCACCCTGTGGGAAAACAGGTCAAAAGTTTTGTTTTTATAACTTTAAAAGATATATTGTCACACAGATGGCACTATATTATTTACACCGCAAAGCATACGTTTAAATTATGACAATTACTAGGTGTTCTAGTGAAGGTTAATCTTGGAGGATTCAGCCCTTTGAAATAAAACCAGAGCACAAAAATAGATGGAGAACAACAGAGCTGCTTCATGAAGCAGAACAGCAGCTTAGCCTATTAGCTTTCGTGTTAGCACTCAAGCTAATACACACATACTTATGAACAATACATATGTATACACCATACATATAGCTATTACTAATAATGTGACCCATCACATCGAAACGAGGATTAAGTCCAAAAGTGGAATGTGGAGAAATCGGCAGATATAGGGTTTTGATTTAATTGTGCGAAAATTGCATTTTGTCAAAAATCAATAAATGAATCCCTTAATAATGTATCATTTGAACGAACTGTCTGAAATATGATCCTAAAAAAAATTTGAAGCATTTTTTGAGCAGTAGCAACAAAAAATAACAAAATTTTGACGATAAACACCTTTAAGTTTTGAATATTTCCCTGTGAGCTAGCAATGTTTTTGTTTCTTTACAACTGGGAATTATTATTATACAAACACTATTTGAGGTTTCCTCTTTATATTGACATCAAAAATGACTCAATAAATTTACATAAAATTTGGATTCAGACCAAACAATAATGTATTATCATAACCAACAAGACAAATTAAGTCATATCTCTAAGTCCACTTATGATATCAGAATAATCCAGGTGTGAAAATGTAGCTTTTAAAGCAGGAATCTGAAAATGTAATTAGGTAATTTTGACCAAATTTGACTTACTGGTAATCCAATCCTCATTTTGATATGATGGGTCACAAAAGTGGTTTTAGTTTATATATAGCTAATGCTATAGTGCTATATTTGTATAAGATCTGGCGCTATATATATAAAACGTATGCATTAGCTTGGGCGCTCTCTAACGGCCCAAGCTGAGGTTTTCCCTCCATGAAGCAGATCTGTTGTCCTCTACCATCATCTTCAGTTACAGGCTGAGTCATTTTTCCATTTTCTGTCAATGTGCTCTGGTTTCATTTAAAAGGACTGATCGTCAGATAATGTCCAAGATTAACCTTCAGGATGGATAACGCTCGCTCGCAGCCTCACACCGGAAAACCTAGTAAACATGCTGCAAATATACCCTTTGCGGTGTAAACAAATGTATTTTTCTAATTTACAAAAGCTAAAAAGCCTACAGTATTGTTACAGTCTCTGTTTTACAGTTGAAGCAAGTGTTTATGAAATAACGTCTAATGTTACAAACTAGACGGGGTTGTGTTTAAGATGGAAAACTCACTTGTGTAAGTGGCTCGCGACGTATTTGAAGACATCATAATTCTCCTTGGGGAACTTCCTCAGGACATCCTTCATGGTGTAAAGCCTCTGTTCTCTGTCCATTATTTCTGCACACACACACAGAGTCTTCTGTCACCGCTAAAGCCTCGTAATCCAACTCAATCAATTCAAAGCTGACATTTGTCTCTGCACCATCGGGGGAAAATGGCTCTACTTCACACCGAAAACACACGAAACAAAAGCAAATCCTAAAACCTTCCCCTCCCCTCCTTTAAAAGAAAGCATCGTTTTATGTTCTGAGCGCAGACCCTCCCAGCCCAGCAGTGTTTGCTTACTGAAAGCGTCCAGTAGGTCCACCTGCAGAGCACAAGGCACCAGGGGCTCAGGCAGCTCGGAGAAGAAGCTTTTGAGAGCTCCAGCCACAGTGTTTATGGAGAAGTCTTTCTCCACCAGGTCTAATCCGTGGTCTGCACAGGAAGGAGGACCGCGTTAAAAAGAGATCACATGAAAATAGCAGCATCCCTAACAGCCGTCATCAACTGATTGTCACTCTCCTTTGAGAACGCTGTTTGTGTTTTGACTAGCCGGCGACATAATTACACACGACGCAGTTGGTTCAAGCAGCTCTGATGAGCAACTCACCCTGTTCAAACTGCTTCTGCATGCTTTCCATTTCCGACTTGTTGCCGCTCACACGATACAAACCCTCAGTGTTCAGGCCTGAAGGGGGGGGGGGGGAGAAAAGGAGAGCACAGCAGAGAAAAGAGGGAAAGACGTGGGTGGGGCGTCACAGTGGGAAACAGGCAAAGCACAAACACTTCATTAGTCCTTTTGCAAACAGACATGACAGTACAGATACTGCCAGTTTATGGAGAAGCATTTCATTTAATATACCCTTGTATTATGTTTTTATCATGTCACATTGAAGTTTAGAAAAATATGCCAGTTTTGATAACAGTTTAATAACCGTAAAGGCTCCATATTCAGTTCAAAAACTCTGTATTATTCCTATTATTAAACTGATCCTCGATGCAACGCCTCCGACAATCCACTGCCTGATAGAAATCTGTCTCGTGACGCTACACAAGCTCCAAAAAAACTTCTCCCTGCTCTTTGCCGGTACGAAAGCTAAACCATAAATCTATTTAGTAACATAATTTCTCCTTCTTCATTGCGACAGATATAACAGATATAAAGAAATCTGTCATCAGCACATGTCGGCTCAGCACGGAAGCTCGAAAAGAAATTAAAAAGCCGGTGTTCGAAGCACCCAAAGAATTTTCACTAACAGAGATTTCAATCCTACACATTTGTGATATATTTTTTTAATTCTAGTCACTTGAAACTTACTTGAAAATAAGCTGTGATATCATTTGATGGGTGTCATGTTTTTAGTTCGAACACGAGAAGTGAATTGTGTGACCTTCATCTGCTCTATGATCTAAAATTTAAGCAGCAGTTTGGTTTTTCAAACTGCTTCCTGCTTGTGGCGATTAGGATAGAAGCTACTATTGTTACTGCTGATTTCCCTCCATATCGCTGCTTTGAAGGACTTTTAGGAATGAGTCAGCACTGATCGCAACAGAAAAAGATAACATTTTAATGCAAGGATGGGTCTTGAAAACCAAGCCCAAACATCAGCTGTGTCAGCAGCTAGCAAGTCAAAGCATCCATCTTGTGTCATACCTGCCATACAACAAGAAATCATTATCAAACACAGTAGATTGAACATTGGCAGATGGATGCAAACGCTTTTTAAATTTTATCTTTTTAATCTAGCCTTTTGAACATAATGGCATTTTCACTGTGACACAGAGGAAACATTTAAAGGGATAGCGCAGGCTAGCCATTTAACAGCTTGTCTAAAGCTGACATTTGAAAGCACATTCCTACCAACTCCTGTCTCAAAAGCTTCAGAGCAATTTATGCAAACACTGGGAACACTCTCACACTGTTATTCCAGCAAATATATATTATTCCTGCCAAAGAGCGCATCAGAAGAGCTAGAGCTAGGTGCTACTATTAGCACTCAAAAAACATTAGAATTCTATGTAATTAACTCTGCAATCCAAATTTTACATAGTATTTGCATTAACTACAATAAATATTTGAAACTAAATGAAAATTTTCACTTTAGCCGTGGCTGAACACTAATTAATTGTTAGTTCATCAATCTTGTCAGAGTTAAACACTATTTCTTTAAACTGCAGTTGTATAAAAACACATCTACACAAGTAAGATAATGGTTGGTCCTAACCTTTCCACAAAACCCCACTTCAAACAATCTGAACTATCCTTTTTAATCCGAGCGGTGGAAATGATTATAGGCTACAAGAATGGGTTCACAGAGAGAGAAATCCTCCCAGCTCATTCTGAAAATCTGTCATTTTTGTAACAGTGCACTTAACTCAGAATTGTGAACTGTGGGCTATTATAGTTCTTTTATTTTAACTGTACAACCTGAATGTTTAAGGTCTTAAAATGTGTGATTTCCTCGACACTGTCAAAGCTCATTGCCTGTTTTACCTTAGATTAAAACAAAAGAGCTCACCAGTCGTCTCTATAAAGCGGACACACTTTTCAATAAAAAGTGGAATAGGTCTGTCTGGGGAGACCACATTCACCAGGGGGACTCCAAAGTAACAGCTCTCAATGGGTTTAGGAATACTTGGACGATGCTTTGGTCTTGATTTCTGTGAAGATGAAAATAAGAGGTTTGAGGAGTTTCAAACTGAAATTTCATCAATACTCATTTACTTTATGGTGGCTGCTAATTTTAATCACAGCTTTACTTAAATAGGGTACTGGTAAAGGAAAAGCTTTAAAAATAACAAATGTACAGCTACAATTTCTCATTGAAAGGTTATGTTTACAAAAGAAAATTCTTGGACAATACACACCTTGGCTGTTCGTCTGAGACTCTTTAGTATGTTCCTCTTCTTCGGGTCCTCACTCTCCTCATTAACAAGACTGTCCCCTTTTAAAGTCCCAAAGTCATCTTCTTTGGACTTTGACAGTGCTCCCATTTCGTCATCGCTGCCAATGAAGCTTGTGCGAAAACTGCTGAACTTGCCGAGACGTTTCGAGCGATCCCGGTACAGACGGGGCTTTACCCCGATTGCAGAGAACTTTCTCCTTCGCTCCAGAGAGCTGTTGTCTGCTTCACTGTCTGAGCCATTTCCGTTGGAATGCATTCGGTTGGAGTTGCGTATTGTGATGATTTTGCCTTGTGTGCTGTCATGTGGAACTGAGTAGATGATCTCTTCATTGCTAGGGCGAGGTTTTGAAACTGCGTCGATGGGTTCAGCATAGTCTGAGGGGTCATAACCCACATCCCCACCTGGGACCCAGGTAACAGCAGAGGGTAGGGAGCGACGATGACCCATCGTATCAATGTATGGGTTACGGCTAACCTTCCGAAAGTCAAATGTGACACCTGGTTTCATTCTCACTTGGGGAGATATTTTGTTATTGAGCTTGTTTTCGAAGTCTCTGATGTCTGAGATGACAGAGATATCACTGGAATCCAAGTCAGGCAGGTTGAAACCTCCCCCGTGAGAAGAAAGGGTGCCATCATAGTAGGGTGGAGATGCCTCTACGTCATCCTCTGAATCCACATACATGGTAACAGGGCTGGGAGATATGCAACGTGGGGAGTAAACATTTTCATTGGTGCACGCTTCAGCAACATTATCATACATGTGCGTTGCCTCCACAATGTTACGTTTTTCTACCACCTCCATTAGAAATGAATGGAACATTTCTATCCTATGCAAACCTCCCACCACTCCTCCAGATCCACAAACCACACTGTTAAAACGACCCTCGATCTCATGGGCTAGCTCCTCCCCTTGACTCTGTTGTTCACAGGCAAAGTCACTGTCAGTGAGCTCAGCCTGACTATCTCCTACTGCCAACAGCTGAATGGGGATAATGTCTTGAACCTCACACAAGAACGCACACAGAGTTTCCAGGGATGCTTTTCGGGAGACTGAGTACACAGCAATGTAGCCGTGTACTAACCTGCTCTTCCTCAATGTGAAGGAGGCATGATATGAGAGCAGAGAGAGCTCTATAGCCAGCTTATGTCCACCCACTGTCTGCTCCAACAACACAGAGGTACCACTATTAGACATAGGCCTGCAGTGCTGAGGCATTAGGAATGGAGACAGGAGCTGCTCAATGTCATAAGGATCTCCACACATTAAACACATGACAATGCGTAGGTCTGCCTCCTGGACTGGTTGGTGAGGAGAGTCTCTGAGACCTGGAGGCTCAGGGAGGAGAGGTGGGGAGCTGCTACTAAAAGATGTGCTCCTCCTTACATCTAGAAGACCCCTCAGCACCTGGTTAATTTGTGTCTCATTTACATTATGACCATACCCCACACCAGGGGAGGCAGGGTCTAAAAAGCTACACTGTAGTCTCCTTGCAAACTGCTGTCCCTGTGTGATTAGATTTAAGGCAGTGTCTCCACCTATATCAACATATGACCCTACACCTCGTTTAGTGACTAAAAGAAGAAATGTGGGAAGTTGGGCCAGCTGGCTATCCCTTCGACCTAGAGTAGACTCCCTAAGTCGCTCAAGGCTTTCCACCACGTAGGACAGGGACTCTTTTGAATTATACAGACACAGACAGCCATGGGGGGTGAAAGTGGGGGTGTGGAAGGAATTTACTGGAAGACGTACATTTCCCTCAATAGGCCGCAGCGTCAACTCATACATCTTCCCATCTAACACATACCAGTCATCGTTTGTGCAGAGAGCTCTAATCTCATTGGCAAATTCTCTGGCCAGTCCATCTTTCCCTAGTATGACTAGGTTAATCCGGTCAGCTTTGGTGTCCCCAATATGAGCTTTCACATCAAAGAAGGGGTAACATGTGGGGAAACGTGAAGCTAGGAGTTGCTCAATCTTAGAATCTCCACAGTGAGGGCTATTAGGGCAGGTTTCCTTGGTGGGGTGATAGACAAAGTGGATATGTTTCAACACAAGAGCATCTCTTTCTGCAGGTAGCTTTTGTAGGGCCTTAAACCTTGGTTCTTCTCCCAGAACTTCCTGTATCGCTCCCATTTTCTCTTTGCTTGGCTTGGCATCCACTTCAAGTTCGTAGAACAGCTCGGAGTACTCAAGCAGAAGCTCCTGGAAGTCTTCTTTAGCACGGTCAATAATCTCTTTTTGATGGCGGTTGTACAGGTCCAAGTACTCAGGTTCCTCAAGCCATTGATAGAACTCTTCATTCATGATGAAGCTGCGGGCTTCCTCCCAAGGTTTACCAGGTGTGACGAAGGGGGAGGAAGCTAACTTATGCTTGAACTCCTGTCGTATCTCTGCACGCCTACACTCATTCCGAAGATGTTCCAGGTGGGCATTAAATATGTCCTCTGCTTCGGCAGTCTCCAGTAGGTCTGACGGGATTCGCTCATCCTCCATATTATCAATATGAGATGTGTCCTCCCATGGTGAATCTTCCAGAACAACAAACCAGTGGGTGAAATGCTGCTTGGACTCTAGCACTTTCTGCACCCCAGACCAGCTCAACTGATCAATCTCATCAAGGTCTGGTACCAAAGAACTAAGTGCTAAAGGAAGAGTGCTTAAATATATTTTTCGGCGCCGCTCGATGTGTTCCTGCTTCAGACGGTAAACATGCTGCTGAAAAAGCTTTTTGCATTTAGCTGTTCCTTCCAAGAAGACATACTCTTTGTATTCTGGTGAGGTGTTCATTCTCCTGCTGGCATTTAACCAGGTTTCATTGTGATTCTTTACTATACGGTTAATTAGCCATTCATAGCGATCCTTGGCGGAGGCTATCTGCTGACTCTGGAGCTTGAGGGCTTCAAAATAAGGGATGATCTTGGGCTTGCCCCTGCTTTTATCAATGAGCTGAACCAACGTGAGGAAAGCAAGATCCACATTTATATTTGAGCGTGCAGAAGTCTCAACTACTGGTAGGCTTTTCTTCGTTATGGCAAAGGTATGTGCATCTTTGATGTAACGTTCCACCCCTTCATCACACTTGGTGAGCACCAGCACAATGGGCTTCTTAGTCTTGCTAAGCTGACTATAAAGGTTGGAGACAAATTTCAGCTGGTCATCAAAGTTACGATTCATGCCCCGGCTCACATCAACACAAAGCAGGAAGCCATCAACCTGCAGCTTGCCCTCTGGCATTTGCTTTTGCTCGAAGTCTTGCTCCAGACCTAGCTGATCTGTGCAGAAGTACATGAGCTTTTCTGCAGAGGCCAGCTTGGTTCCAGCTGCTCGCTTGATATAGGGCTGCATAGCAGTGCTACGGTGTGGCTGAAACGTCTGGTCATCAATAAATTCGGTCTGCTCCACAACATGCATCCTGCACTCTGGCCCTTCCTCCAGGACCCGAGACACCTCCCCCCAAAACAGAAAGTGATCATTGTTAACCACTCGTCCGCCAAAGTCACTGGTGCTCAGCACCGATGTGTGATCCAGGTAGAAATCATCAGCGCTCGGTCGAACAAACCTATTACACAAACAGGATTTGCCAACCCCACACTGCCCTTTCTCTTTCTCTGTTCCTGACAAACCCACCACAACAAGGTTGTAAATGGGCGATCGAGCATCTTGCTTTTTTGCCATCATAGCCGCCTGACGCTCATCCTGCCATAAACAGGCACTGTATGAAAAAGTTCACTTATGTTTGTCCAAGAAAAAACTGATCCACAGAACAGGTCAGGTTGCCTTTTCTCTTTTGCTGATCTTCAGTTGTAATAAATAATGGTGCAGTGATATGAGCAGTAGGTCCTTTCATTCATTCCTTGAATTCCTCAGATCCTGTCAAAACAATCAAAAAAAGAAATAAAAAAAGGAAATCAGACATACTGAACAATTTCTTTTAAAACAATGTTTTTAGAATCAAAGTAAAACAAATGCATCTGAATATTATTAGATGATTTTAAACCCTTTTGGTATATTAAAAAGGCTAAAAGCAGAAATGCTTTAATATAGAGTATTAAAGTCACATGAGAGCAATCGTATTCATCTGCCTGTAAAAAATACATAAGTGTTAAAAAAAGACCTTATGTAGGCTCAAGTTTTTATTATATTTTAATCATGTACCAAGTCTGAGCCTCTCCAAGCAGCAGTTGAATTGTGAATAGTGTGAAATCACTCTGTTAACAGTATTACTGCACAACTTCAGTTTGTTATCAAGAGCTGCTGTTGTTGTTGTTGGCATCATTCACAGTCACTAGCAAAGAATAAAAAGAGCCAATTTACAAGAAGAATTATGCCAAGGAGCTATCATCTCTTCTGGCAGTAACAACAGATTACTGCTATAATGTAGTATTAGAAAAAGATGAATAAGTGCAGTTTGGATTTTAATTTCATAAAATTATGAACCATATTTATTGTCTATTTTTCTGATGCAGTTACTAAATATAAATAAAATATTGTTATTCCTGGCAATAAAAGCAAAAAGGTAATAATGTTTTTGCAGGTGTCTGTGTGTGCACCTTTGTCATGTTGGAAAAAAAATCACGAACCAATGGATAAATCTGGAGGAAACTCTAAGAAATTAATCACTAAGTGTACATCTACAACTAATTACTTTTGGAGTCAACCCTATTCAAGATGGCTACCCCAGCTAAGTGGGAATAGAAAAGGATAGATGGATAAAAATCTGTCATATTTACAGTTGGGGCTTAAATTAGTGGTGGATGACAATTATTTGCAGCTTATACTCAAAGCTCTAACTTGATTGTGCAATATCCTTTTTTTAACTTTAAGTCAATATTGTCTGTGTTGACATCTCCTGAACCACTGGATGGACTTTTAATGACACGTCCACAAAGTAAGAATTGTGAATACACATCTAACTCATGTTTGCACTCAACCCTTCAAAATGGTCAGCAAAGCCAAACGACCTTTGGAAACACAAATGTAGCAGTCCCCCCACACTCCTCCCCGTTACTCCAGAACGATAAGGACCAGAGTTGGATGGCGAGCCCAGCCTGCTACTACACAGTGTGGCGGGATCGGCCCACTACAACAAACCTTTCATTCCAACTGTCAACTCTTTATTTTTTTTTATTTTTTAAACATCCTCAGAGAACACTAGACTTACCTGGAATTTTGGACTTTTGATTTTGCACAGTATGTTATCAATGTACTGTAGGTCCTGTTCTTAGAATAAAATGTGTTCAGAGCATGTACTGTGACTGACTCATGTGACCGCACCAAATTTTAGCTCAGTATCTGTAAAACTGGCCGAGTTGTAAATTTGTTTACAAATTGTTCTGTTTACAAATTGTCCTGTTCTGTGGAACAGTATTTTTTACTTTTATTTTGATACCTTTTAAACCCTAAAAATGATACGTCTTTACTTTAAAATGTATTACCTACCCGTAGTTACACGTTTTAAATTTAAATATGACTGAACTCATAATGAAAGGAGTGGTTTATGAATGCTAAAAAACAAAGTTGTAACAAAGTTATGCCATCTGGTTCCAATAAACAGAGTTAAGGAAAGGCAAAACAATTTACAGATTTTCTTTAAAGAAAAATGTGTGAATTGTTCCGTTAAACAACTCGGTTTAGTTGAACCAGTTTTGATAAGTAAATTCGACACATTTCTTAGTGTGTGTGTAAAAGTACTTTTACTTTCCCGATTATTGTGAGAAATTTTATGACTTTAACTTAAGTACTTTTCTTATTGATGCAATTCATTTATACCAAAGTAATTTTCTGTTAAGGTATTTTTTTTACTTTAACTTACTTATTTCTTTTAAGTACTTTAAATACCTCTTCTTGTTAGTTATTTGTGGTTAAACTACTGTACATTTGAACTGATTGTGATTAATTGAATTTGTGAGTAACCTTGATTTTAACCATTTTAGATTTTGGGTGCACCCTTTAGGTAAGAGATTTTATTTTGATTAAGTGTATATACACTGTTGAATTTAAATTTTTTGTTGGTAACAACAAAAGATCTTAAATTATTAAGATTATTGCAGAACTTTTATTTTTCTGTTTAATCTACTTATTGTTTTACATGCTGTTGAATTTTCTTACAAAACAAGATGGCTTTTTCTATAAAATGAACAGTTGTCTGAGTTCTCATTCATTCTAGAACTCCTCCAATAACCAAACCTATTGGCCCAAATATCTTTTTCATTACATCTTATGCTTTCGTCTCAGACCACAAAGTTATGTGTTACACAACCACAAATTTACAACTCGGCCAGTTTTACAGATACTGAGCTAAAATTTGGTGCGGTCACATGAGTCAGTCACAATACATGCTCTGAACACATTTTATTCTAAGAACAGTCTACAACTCTGACATTGTGCAACAGGACTATTTTAGTCAAGGAATGCTTGGCCTTTTTAATGTTTTTTATTTACAAACTATTTGGTTGATTAGATTTTTTTTGTTTGTAAGATTAATCAAAAAGAGGCAAATCATACATGCTTTGTATTATTGGTTTTTAAATTCAGCCTTAAAATCAAAGAATGTGATATTTTAAATGCTCCTTTTTTAGGGCTGCACAATATTTTGAAAATTTAACATCATTGCAATAATAGCCTGTGCAATAGGGACATCGCAAAAAAAACTGCATAAACTGCAATAAATAGTTGGTTCGAATGTTTGATTTATGCATTTTGTCAGCATCAGTCAGATAAACAAAATGGACCTGAGATACCACATCAAATCATAACCATTTGGTCAGTGGAGAAAATGTTGGACAACTGCAGTGAGAGAATTTGAAGTTGGTTTTAGTTTTAACTTAAAATTATTTAATTAATTTTCAGATGCTTTTATTATTTATTTAAAAAACTAGTAGGAAGAGGTGTTTTTTTTGATATGTAGAGCATCAGATAATGTTTTATGGGGCAATATTTTAAAGTCAATAAGAAACTTTATTGCATGCAGATGGTTGTTTTACTTAATTCAACAGCTGTGTCTAGTTGCATGTTTTTAATAAAACTGTCATGTTGGAATGTAATTATGTATTAGTTTTTTTTCTTCATTTTTCTGAAATACACCAACACTCCATATTTAAGAATTTGTTCATTATTTACAAGTCTAATATTGAGCAGTGAGCACTGTTATCAGACATCGCAGATTTTCCTAATATCATGCTCGATATTGACTTTTTGCCGATATTCAATATGCCAATATTGTTCAACACTTAATTTCTGATTCCGATATTACAAACCGATATTAAGGTGACACCACATAACTCCTGTCAGGGACATTATGCCTGCTTTTTGATACCCCACTGGATGCATTCCATAAGTAAACATTGTCTGTACAAAATAAAAACCATTTCACTGAAGTTAGGGGAAAAGTGCCATATTTATTTTTAACATTTTGTCTCAAACAATAGTTTGGATCATGCTCTCCCTG
>JAUBOC010000030.1:1528378-1539495 GCA_032275365.1 Anablepsoides cearensis | reverse complement strand
CAATAAATCTGACTACTTTATTTGTTTAATTGAAGTATTCTATGCTTAGTTTATTGTTGAGCAGGTAAAGGAAAACTATTTTTGGCCCTCAAGTCCTTCTGACTTTATGATTTTGGCCCATGTGACTAAATGTTTGGACACCCCTGAGTTAGAGTATTTATAAGCATTTGTCAGTGTAATGACACTTAATGACATCTTTATAACTAGTCTAACATGTTCCACTTTACTTGAGGTAAGGGAAAATATTAATGACACATTTATTTGTCTCTTGACAGTCAAAGTTAAGACTAACAACAAATGTAATGTGTGTGTAAATGTGTAATAAAATGTTAAAGTTGATACTTAATAGCTTTTATAACAGGTTATGATTTCTTGGTTAATGTTAAGTTGTCATAACAAATAAATTTTAAACAATGTCAACTTTGCATTAAAAGTGACATAATTTACAGAATGACACTTAATGACATTATATCATAAACATTCATGAGAACTCATTAAAGTTCATGACAGGTGTTATGTTATATTTATGCACACCCCTTCAAATAAAGTGTTACCCAGATCTCTTTAGATTGAGTGCATAACTGGTATAAAGAATCTCTTGATAGGGCAGGTGTATTGCAGTGAAATCAGAGAGAACACAACATACCCTGCTTGGTTTAATTGTGCTGTTTTCCCCTGCGACATACAACTTCCTGTTCAATTAGAACCCAAGAAGTATGAGTACCTGGTGACCAAAGCTGCAAAGGTACAACTAGTCGGAAATGAAAGTAACCTTGTGTCTTCTAAATTCAGATTAAGAAAATATTTATCTGTTCATACTTTTTCCTTATTCACTTTTTCCTTTCATGGGTCACAGGAGAGCTGGTCTCCAGTGGTCACTTTGTAACAGGTACATCCTGGACAGGCTGCAAGTCGGGAAAACCTTCAGTTTTTTCACAAGATTTTAAAGTTTGCCAGGTTTGGATTTCACAAGAGTGAGCACAGACTGTATTATTCCTTTTAACGGCCTTAGAACTAAGTGTGATATTGTCCCAACAATTTTTTTCAGGATCTTAACGTTTGAATATTTTTAATAACCCATTAGATTGGTATTTAAAACAAAAAACAAAATTAAATAATTAAATGTAATAATTTTGAAATGTAATATTATCAGTGACAATGCACAAAATCTATTTTAAAACACAACTGGTGTTCTCATACAGGAAGTGCTTACGGTAAGTTTCCGGACACTTGGGTTGTTGTCGGGTGATTCCTTTCAGAAAAGAAAAGAAACTGCTGTTGTCGAATTGTCATGTTGTGGTTTAGAGAAGGGGAAGATGCAGAGACAAGAAGGGCTTTCCTCGTTTTCATTACCCCCTCCTCTCCCTCAAACAGCAATGTTAAATTTCCCTGGTGACACGCACGGTTTACTCTCAGTCTATTTTCGGTCTCGTTTGTGGTTTTAAACATCCCTTTTAGTTTTGTTATGCATTTCCTTCCTCCCTGAAACTTTTTTTTATTTGAAAAAAAAAAAGAGTTGAATAAACCCTGACCCCAACTTCTCTTATTGTTCTTATCGTAAATTCATTTTTTTTTAAATAATGTACTTATCAATAACACAGCTCTGAGTCAAGTACTTTCATTTTTCTTTCTTCTTTTTTTTCTTTTTAATGAACATTTTTAAAGAACTACTAAAAAAAATTTGAAGAAAAAAACCCTGCTGAGATGCTAATAAATATTTTTGGACATATTTTGATTATTATATATTGTTTGGATGAAATTGCACAGTGTGTGCTTAAAATCAGTGACACACTTCCAGTAAGTGTAACTGGGACACATTTCTGGTTTGTCTCATTTAGTTTTCTTTTTCCATTAACACTTTTTATTTTATGTGGTTTGTTAAAATACACCATAACTATCATTTGAGGGGCCAATTATATTATCAGCTGAATGGCTCTTCAGTCAGACGTCAAGGTGCAAAAGTCAGTCACGTGTAGTTTTTATAGGATATTGTGTAAAACTTTTCTGACATCACATGGAATCTGCCAATTTAACGTGATATAGTATTTTGACTCACATTTACAGGAGTCATGTCCTAGATATAATAATGGAATGTTTTTTGAGATATACAGTAATCTTCCCACACTGAAGATTTTTTATTTTATTATTATTATTTTTTTGTTAAGCAAATAAAATCTATTTCATGAAAGAAGAAGTTGGATGGTAGATAATAACAAAAACTTATGAGACGGTGGGATAAACTGGAAAAAGTGCGGTCAAGTAAAGAAACAAGCTCTATAAGCATGTCAGTAAATTAACAGTTAATATTAAGGTAAAAGAAAGCAAAGTCAAAAATTCATTGTCAAAAACTAAATTATTAGATAATTAAATTTTATATTACTGCAATAAGTGCTACAGAAGTGCTACAGCTAGCAGCTGCTGTTTGCACTTGCAAATAACCATACAACTATAGTATTTTATAGAAATAACTAATGCAAACGTGGTTTATTAAATGACTTTTGCATAAAGAGCTCAGAGTTTTGTGAGACTGAAGCTGTTTTGAGACAACTTTGGCCCTGTTTGGAATTTTTGTCAGCTCATCTGGTCAACCTTTATTTCTCCTAAGTGAGGCTGTGCAGCGAGCTGTCTACAGCAGGTAAGATATTAATTGTTCACAACCCATGAACGATCTGAATCATTGCTTTCAATCATGCTGTCTAAAATGACTCGTAAATCGGGCTTTCAAGTTGTGATGACCGCAGAAACTTTGTGTTGTTAAAATGAAAACCCCACAGTTAAAAAGACACTGAAGTTAGCATCACACTTTTGGGTCTGTTGGTGCAACTATTAGAAAAAGCTAACGCCCACACAAAACCATGCTGACTATGAGATGACTTGCAGCACAGATCTCAGAACTGATGCCTCAGATTATCTCCCATCAACTGACTCATACAGTGATTCCTCTGTGGTACCCTGAATAAGTTTCTGCAACTAACTTCCTAAATGAGGTTGTTTCTGCGGGACAAGACGTCTCAGATATTGTAACAGCTTCATTAATCAGCATCTCAAAGCACTGCCTTGTCTCCATTGCTCATTTATTTAAATACAGACAGCTCAGGCTTTGTGTGACGACTTGGTTGTGTCGCTACCTCAAGAAGATGTTGATGTTCAACGGCTCGCCACATCAATGTCGACGTTCCATGTGTCGGCTCAGGACGGTGACGTTTGGACAGCTTTAATTTGTTATTTAAGGAGGGAATAGTGGCTGCAGACTCACGTGCAAAAGAGTTGAAAATAATTCTCTTGTAAGATTTCTTTTTTTTTTTGCAAATTGTCTAGATTGGGATGAAAAAGACATGATTGTGGTTTCCATCAGGCCATGCCCCACACAGAAATCCTAACTTTTGGAGAAGTGGGAAGATGTTTCAGGATTTCTGGTGAGAAACCAAAAAAATGGAAATGAAAAGGTGATTTTCGAAGTAATGTTCTGTCAAATAGTTATAGTCAATACCTTAGCACAGTGATTCCCAACCAGGGGTACGTGTACCCGTTGGGGTATACGAGCATATTACAGGGGGTACGTGGAAAAATTCCCCAGGTGTGAAAAAATAAAAATAGAACTGAGATATGTAGGGCCCTATGATTTCCACAATGTGGAAAATGCAGATGCAATCACACAATTTACACAAAAGGGAATCCAGTATAAAACATGGAATCTCACAGAAGTTGCTCATTTGTGTGAGTTTCTGATGTATTTTGGATGCTGCGGTTTTCTGCACCTGCCATTACCTGGTTTATTTATTTAATTACTCATTCACGTTTGAGGTAACATTATCTTTATGTTTAATTTGAGTTGAAAAATGAGAGAATTAAATGTTCTAGGGGGTTAAATAAATAATTTTCATTTAATAATTAGTTGTTGTACATTAAAGTTTTGGAGAATCATCATTATGGTTGACTGAAGGGGTAGTGACGAAATGGCTCAGGGGTACACAAGTCTAAAAAGGTTGGGAACCACTGCCTTAGCAGGCACGATAGTAAAAGAGCTCAGAGTAAGAAAAAGTGCAGAAGACTTCATTCAGACTATAGGTAAACTATGAGGGCCCAGACATGAGAATATTTTTTTTTTTTTGTTTTATATGTTCCTAACAGAAAAGGCTATCTTTAGTAGTTTTCCTGTCAATTAGTTTGGAAACATAAGATTGAAACTGCATGTTTCACTTCTTGTGTTTGTAGTTTCAATCTTATATTTGCAAACCCATTGACAGGAAAACTGCTAAAGCTAGCATATTCTGTTGCAAGTATACAAAACAAATAATTTATTCTCATTATGGCTTTGGTCAAAGCTTCAAAAACTACAAAGCAGGATGGAAACCTCTATCTGTTAATAATCCAACTCATGCCTCAAAGTATGATGTTTCTCTCAAATCTATGAGGGTCCCCTTTAAAGACCATTAAGACTAGATAATAAGTAGTTAGTAACAAAAATATGCCTGCATATTTCACTTGTAGTTTGTATGAAATTTGGTCTAAACTGAACCATCCTCCATAGTCAGTCTGGAAGGTTCTTTGTGTGAAGCTGAAGCTGTGCCACCAAATAATGGATGAAACCAGCAGAAGACTGTTGTTTTATCACAAAAAACAACATCAAAAGACAGTCAAAATAAAGAATTTAATGGGTCACCACCCATCGGGTCAGACATGTTTACTCAGCTTGATGTTTGAAGCGCGGGGGGGGGGGGGAGGGGGTTACTTTCCTGAATCTTCTTTACGCAAGCACGGTTATCTGTGCCAGATTTTAGTGATATAAAAAGGAGTGGTGATTTTACTCAGAGCTAGACGCACTTAGGGTTTGTTTTCTGCCACCTTTAACCGCTGTTTGGTGACTCCACCTGCGCAGGGACAATGTATGCAGACATTGTGCTTTTCGTCTTCATGTGCTTGACCGCCAGCCATGCGGATCACCATCACCAACCTTGCCGTAAGAATTTGCAGATGCTTTTGTTTTTTTTAAATAGTGAATTTGAAACATTTCTCTGCTTGTGAGGTTTGTCTAAATGAGACTTTTCTTTCAGATTCACACAACATGAGTGGACTAATGAACGTGGTGAGTTGGTTTCTTCGTTTCTTCTTGAGCACTTTCCAATCCTTTGCTTATTTTAGAATTTTAAGAACGTGTCTTTCTCCTTTTTGAATGAAACCAGCTGTCCTTAAAGGGTGAAATAAGAGCAGTCGGTACGTTCACCTACGACTCGGTGGGCCAGAAGCTGCGTTTCCAGTCGAACGAGAGCCACCCCACAAACACTTCGATCGGTTTGGACCTGCTGATGTTTTTTGAAGAGGTCACTCGCCTCTTTTTGCCGTAGCAAAGAATACTGTTTTTTAAAAAAAAGGTTGGCATCTGAAACTCAAATCTGCCGCGTGTCTGTATTTGACAGGGGATTTTTTACGAGATCGACAGCAAAAACCAGAGCTGCGAGAAAAAGAAACTGCAAATGACCTCGCATCCACTTGATATTCCCGACAACGCCAAGTTTGTCGGCACGGTGACCTCTGGGAGTTCTTCCATCGAAGGCGAGGGCTTGAAACTCAACACCTGGGGAGGAAAGCTGAAAAAAATGAAAGATGGAGTGGATGGTATGAGGAAAATATTTACTTTTATACATAAATAATACAGTGGCGTTCATTAGAACTTCATTTGTGAGTTTATTTTTCTCTCCAGGTTCCTACTCCATGTCTGTAACCATGGGATGTTTGCCTGTGAACACTTTCTATTTCACTGACACCACATCATTCCTTTTCAGGTTAGTTACGGTTCATTGCTCTGTTGCATGTGCAAAAACATGCTGCTTCATATGCATGCCCCGACTACATCCATGTACTTTCTCTCTTTTACAGTACCTACGATGTCGAACTTGAGATCAAGGATCCCGATCTGCTCGTGGTCCCCTCGTTTTGTCACGGGAAGCCTTTGGAGGACACCCCTGAGGGGACAGTAAACAGCTTCCTCCACGAGTTCATGTAGACGAAACCTGCCAGCAGAAAACCGAACCTCTATCCAAACACGACTTACCTGAGCTGTTGGCTTTTCTCTCTCTCTGCTTTCATGCATGAATCTAGTTCTGTTGACACTGCAGTGCATCACATCTTGATTCCACACCCCATGACGTAATATCTCTGATCACATTATTATATACACACATTCTGATGTAAATAGGTTAAAAACATGGCATAAAAATTAGTCAGAATCACTAACAACTTGTGTGTTTTCAAGATGGCACCACTTATAAAACATGATTAATGGATGAATAAAATGTCAAAGCTGTGATTTGCTGTTTCATTATTTATTTATTTATTTTTTTTTTACCAAGTTTTAAGATTTTACATACAATTATTTTTTAGCTGAGCTGTCTAATTAGACCACCGGTAGGCCTGAGGCAAAATAGGAGGGGGAGGGTGTATCAGTGGCTGGCTGTTCCACTGGCCCCATCGACAAGACAGTTTTATCCTCTTGAGCTTTTGCTTGGTGTGCTCATTTAATTTCCCCTACTTGTGCCAAACTCAGTTACACAAGGGGGCCAACATTCAAAACTTGGTCCAAGCCAAAGGTCAGTTACTGTCATTACTTATTATTTCTTAAAGATACAATTTCACTATCCAGTAAATAAAATAAAAAAGAAAACGCTCGCTAAAAATCCAATTATTTGACTTTATAAGAATACTGAAAAAGATCATTCAAGTGGATTTTCTGTTGCTCTCTCCACACCAAAATCAAAGAATCCAAAAAAATATATTACTAAATTAAAACTTAATTGTGTTGACTTGAAAGTTGGCCAGCTGTCATGAGAAAAATGCACTAAGGACGGTGATGAAACATCAGAATGTAAATGCATATTTTTTTTATATAAATTTATAAGAGGACAAGCTACAATAAGTTGTGTATAAAGATTGCGTCTCACTCAAAAATAAATAAATAAATAAATAAATAAATAAATAAATAAATAAATAAATAAATCTTAAACCTATACTGTATGTACTGTACATCAGAAGGTCATTCTCTAACTCTTGTATTGCTGTATTTGTCAAATAACCTTTTATGACAGCAAACAAATATCCTGAAATTCTGTTTTTCAGAGTTTCTTCATAAATATGACCTCAGTATCATCCAGTTTTCTTGCAATTTCTTACAAAAAATATAAAGATACCTGGAAAATAAATATAATATTTTAACCATCAAAGTTTCTTCTCCAGAATACATTTCTGATGTTCATGACTGATGAAGCTGTTCATGTGAGAAAACTGGACAAATTTGTTAAAAAGATGACAGCAAAGGTTTATAACTTTGGTTTATAACTTTATTGAGCTTTTATGTCACTATAAATTATGCATTAGTATCTATAAGTCACTGTGCATCAAAGTTAACAGCTTATTTAATTTTGATAAACGTTTTAAAAGTTGCAGAGACTCAGAGTCTAGCAGAAAACACCATACTTTAATCAATGTAGACATTTTCCAACACAGTCTCATTAAACTGAGTTTGCTGTTTGTATGTAGGCGCCCTCCTGCCTGCAGTACCCAGTTCTACCGACAGGTGGTGCACGTGGCGCATTCACAGCGACAAAAAAATACATGCTGTACTTTGCTATATTAGCCACCAAGGGGGCTCCTTATTGCTAGCTAAAAAAAATAAACAATTAATTATGAGACAGAAAGTGACAGCTTGTGCATGGAATTAATGAACGCGGTATCTGTGCACAACCCGGATCGTTTTTATTTTTTAATTTTTGGTTTCTGCTCGTCATTGAATTAAAACGAGGTAAGTTGTAAAATGGCGGATAGCTAACATTAACGTCCAGGGAGTTTGTTATTGATGCCACTAGACTTTTTAACTTATCGGGGACTTTGCGTTCGTGTCATCAGCAGCCTTTACCACAGAAATGCGCCTTTGCGAGAATTATTTCCAAACCGATTTGGAAAAACAACATTGTGCGTTTGCACCATTTGGTTTTTAGCAAGCTAATATTTCTCTTAGCTAGCTGCGGCTAACTGTATCGCTAGCTAAGAACTATTGTGACGCTAAATATATAAACAAAATCTTGAAGTGAGGATTAATCATCTCATGGTGCTGATGAATGAGTGAAAATAATCTCTAAACATAGCTAGTGGGATAGACTGTTGTGTTGCGCTGACGTGTTTATCGATAACAAAGCTCGGATTGGTCGTCATATCCGAACAGCACATCAGAATGAGAGTGAGCAGGATTCACCAGCATCCCAAACATCTGTCTCTCAGTTTTACTTCACAACTACACGACACACCTGTCAGAACCGCTGTCTGATCAGCTGATTTGAAAGCTCGCAAATTTACCACCATCACCGCCTCCCCAACAACAATAATAACAACAAAACAAAAAACCTAAAGTCCCAATGAATGTGTTGATGCTGTGATTTCAGTGTTGAGAGCCCAGCTGTAAAACCAACCTGTCTTGTCAACTGTGTGTTTTGAAACCTGACATTAAAACTACTTTTTTTAAGAAATTATATCAAAGGTCAATGAAATAACGATGCACAAAAATCTAAGCTGACATAAAAATTGTCTTTTTATTTCTGATGACAGTCATGACCTACATATTAAAAGTTCCCACTTGTCTATTTTTTGCATTACCGTGGGAAATTAATTTTAAATAATTAACCCTAATTTGTTACTAATAAACTCAAAATATTTAGTATATTTTGCATAATTATATTCTCCAGAATATTATTTACCCATAATCATGAATGAAATGTCAAAGAAAATGTGCTCTCGTTTACAATTTAATGAATGTCATCATTAAGTGATTCTTCAGAAGACATACTGATTGCATTTCAGTTCACTTTTTAAGTACATTTTATACATTTGAGTCAAAGTAGTAATAAAAGTCTATGATGGGAGAAAACAACTATAAAATAAATATATAGACTGAATTCTCAGTAATTATTATTTTAAAGAGCAGCAGTTGGTACATCAATAAATTTGCAATAAGGAATCAAATTTATAAATTCATCTTTTCAGTGGTTAAAACTAACTTTGGTCATTTTAATTAAGTTTGCCAGAGTTTAGTATTTAAATCTTTAATTTTTTTCTGCTTAGCCCTTTAAAACTATTAGAATCCTATTTTTAAGCTTGTCAATACAACAACCGAGGGAAAACAAGCTTTGTTCTTTGGTTCCTGAAGATGTTTTGTTGCTGTTTTTATTCTTATTGTTTTTGACAAATTGAAAGAACATCTTTTTATGGTTTGCCTGTTTGCTTCTCACATCCTGTTTATATATACTGGATTAACTCAGAGACATCTTTGGTCTAGCCTGGTACAGTAGACTCCATCCTCTATTGCTCTTGTGATGACATGATTAGTTCCTCTGATATATGATCTGTTTTCCAGTCCGGTCCCCTCTAATCACCAGTAAGATTTGTTGATCTCAGCTACTTCCTCCACCTGCAGGTGGTACATGCAGTGCAGGAGCTTATCTTTGAATGATGTCTCCTCTTGTTCCAATTCTTCCACATTGGGTTTCTGCTGACTGAGACATTCACTTAATAGTTTATCATTGGAGTCTTTCTTCTTTATGTACTCCAGGATCTGTTGTTCTATCCTTCATAATGGCTCAGAAACTCTCTACTCCTCTGCCTCCTTCCTTCATCCTGGTGTACAGTCTCAGGGTGCTGGACTTAAAGTGAAACTCTCCATTAGTGCTGTGCAGTATGACCAAAATTTATATCTGTATTTTTAACATTTGTCTGTATCACAATATTATTGGACTTTTTTTTCATCACAGCTCAGGATGATGTTTAAATGTACAAATTCTGCTTATTGATAAGCAAACTGGGGTCAGCTGAAGTTACGCTTTTTCTGCAACACAGAAACTATTTCTTGACTTTTTTCTTTTACTGCACATTTGTTTGTGTCCCTTTTTTCCTCCTGTCTTTTCTTCCTTCCCTGGTTGTAAACATTAGCTGCACACTCTGGGTTTACATCACCTTAGTGAGGGGAGGCAGGTGCATTTGTGAATGAGGAGAGTTGAGTATCATTATCAGGCAAATTTACTTCATGTGTGAAGTCTATATTTGCACATCACTGAAGAGGTGCATTCTACATTCAGCGATTGTGAAAATGGGAGGTATTTAAAAATATTTCAGCCAATGCTTGCAACGAAATTGCCACCTGTCGCCAGTTATTGAGAAGGCTGCTCCCACCATGACTCTAGCTTGCCCTGTGTGCTGCTAGTTCCTGCATTAGCCAGGCTATATGTCAGCATGGTATTTAATGACTGGCCCTGCATACATGTTGACAGCTCGGACTTTATTCTTACAATTCAAGTGGCTCTTCAAAACCTGTCGTACTCATAGGTATTTGGTTGCAACCGACTTTATTGCAATTTCATCATGTTTGCCATTTGTCTGTGGGCTTCCAACCTTTTTAGCTGTTTAGTAAAAATGTGACCTTTGCCGAATAATCAATGCTTTTATCACAACTCGACAGTTTGGAGTCAGTCAGACTTTCCATTGACCCTCCCATTTGTTCAAAATGATGCTGCCTGTTTCTTAACTGGAACAAGTAGATTTGGAAATTGCAGAAAACTGTGGCGAGGAATCATTTTGCATGAATTCACTCACCTGGCTTTGCCTTTAAAAATGTGGAAAGGATCATACAACTATTTTTAAATGAAGTATTGGAGAATATAACATTACCAAAAATTTTAAACTATAAAGAAAATTGGCTTAAAGTCTAACAGGACACGTTGGAACATGGAACAATTGATTAATTTAACAAAAAGGGACCTCAGTAGCATGTGGAAGAACCATACACAGCCAAAACAGACTGGTATATCTATACCGTGAAACTGTTGTAACTAGGCCCATGCCTGGTTACAACAAAAAAATAATTGACCCACCCAGCACAAATTGGCTGCTGCTAGGCTTAGTGTGGATTGAAAATTGTGCAGCTGTAAAATTATCCATCCGTTTTATTTACCTGCTTCTTTCTGGGTTGCGGGGGTTGCTGGTCCTCTGTCCGCCTGTCACAAGCTGCGTTTCCATTGACCATGAAAATGCGCAAATTAGAATTTCAAAAATAAATTTGCTCAATGGAAACACGTCAA
>JAUBOC010000030.1:1502446-1522331 GCA_032275365.1 Anablepsoides cearensis | reverse complement strand
ACAAAAGGTCCGGACCAACGCTGGAAACGAGCTCTGCTTTGATTAAAGCGAACCAAATGTGCAGGTCTGAATACGACATAAGTATCGGATCGGGACATCCCTAATTAGGATATAAAAGTTCAAAAAAAAGAATGGAAGTCACTGGAAAGTCCCCACAAGGGTAGATAGACATAGTGTGTGTGTGTCTGTGTGTTTGTGTGTGTGTGTTATATTTTCTTATCTAGTGTCTCTGAGTGACACTTCCCCTGGCTGCCACGTTATATTGTTATTTTCTGTGTGATAATATTTTACTCCTGTGGTAGCACATTGCAGTATATTATTAATATTTTTAAACTGTTCTTTATTCTATAAATATGATTAAATCGTGAGAGAAAGACATTTTTAATTAAACCTGCAGTGAAATGTACCTTTTACTATAAAATTAATGAAGCAAATTAAATGAAAAATTTTGCAACAAACTCCTGGAGGCTGTTTGCCTTTGTTTGGGTTAAATTTGTAATAATTAGTTCATAATTCATAATATTTAGTTTTAGTAATGTCATTAAATTGAATTGAATAAAAGAAATATATAAAATGTTGCTAGATTAGGAAATCCCCAATGTAAAAAAGACATATATACTGTTTTCAAATAACTACAGAAATCTTGCCGTCATGCCCTCACGTTTCTTGATTAAATTATTTTCAGACTAACAGTATGTTGAGGTTGTGGTTCTTTTTATTATATTATTTATTATATTTATTTATTATAATTATTTTAAGCTGCATCCTTACAGAAAAAGTTATTTTATATAGAAAGTGGATTTACAACTACAACAAGTTTTCTTACAGAGCTTCTCACAAGCCATAATTTGAGACAGAGTTGTTTGAGAAATCAAAATTGCTGTATTTTTTGCTCTCTTCAAAAACAATAAAATCAAATAAAGTTGTGAAAATAAGAAACCGTTCAAATCATACGAAACGAAAACACATTCAAACATAATTTAAAACAAAAAAAAAAGTTTTTTGGGGGGAGAATTTAAAAACAGGAAGTGATCTAAAATTTTTGTCCTTTCAGCTTCAAGAAAATCAAGATGAAATTGAAAACATGATGAATGCAATTTTCAAGGGAGTGTTTGTTCACAGATACCGGTACGTTAATCCCTTTGCTTACTGTAAGACTTCATGATGAAGCTCTGCTCTGTCAAGGCCTTGTGGTGTTTCTTTGTAGCGTTTTGGCACCCTCTAGTGGGAAAAAATTGTTAACATAAATATAGCCAAAGTTTAAGACTGTATATTAAAATAAATGCTGTTGTTTCTATTTCCTTTTTAGCTTTTGTTGTATAAGTCCTTACTGTAACTGAACGAAATCAGTTCTTGTGTTTTTCAGGGATGCCATTGCTGAAATCCGAGCTATTTGCATCGAGGAGATTGGAGTGTGGATGAAGCTGTACAGTGATGCCTTCCTCAATGACAGTTACCTGAAGTACGTTGGCTGGACAATGCATGACAAGGTGAGCAAACAGATGTGCAACACAAAACAAAGTAAAGCAAACAGGATTCATTTTGTATTTATGCTGCAAAACTGGTGTCATCTTAGAACTGGAGGGAGTTTGGTTACTTGGAATATAAAACAATATTAATTAAATATTAATTAAATAATCCTACAGTTTCGCAGTTTGTTTCTCTTGTGCTGATAGACTCTACTCTGAAGGAGCTGTGGAAAAACGGTTTATGAAACATCTAAATGTCTTGTGTAATTATTCAGTTGACCTTTTCATGGATACTAATGTGCATTTGGTCCTTTACAGCTGCTTTTTGTTCATTTGGTATTTTATGTTGTGATAGCAAAATGTCCTCAACGTGCTATGTTGCCAGGTATCTCAGTGCATCACAAAATACCAACACTGAGCATGGTCATTAGTATCTGCAAAAAGACCATTAGGAAACATGATAACTAAATAAGTTCTGATCTGTGGGAAATATTTGCAGCAAGGTGAGGTGCGGCTGAAGTGCCTGACTGCCCTGCAGGGCTTGTTCTACAACAGAGAGCTCGGCTCACGACTGGAGCTCTTCACAAGTCGCTTCAAGGTGAGCCAGCAGCTGCATTCATTCATCATCACTTAGAGGCTTTTGATGTACAAGATGTCCCCTTATTTTATTTTTGCACAAATATTTTTAGAACAATAACAATACTTAAAACACGTCACTCTATAACTCTGCCTTGGCCACTTTATCACTGGTTTTTAAACTCTGACCATATTGTTTTCTGGTCACCTTTTTCACTGGATCATATTGCACTACTCCAAACATACTGTCTGTTGATAACTGTTCTGAACTGGTGTACATATGTTTTGCATTTTATTATATTTTTCCTTTATTTCTTGTTTTTCTTCATTTGTTATATTTGTTATATTTGATACCTATTGCACCTTTACACCGAAGCAAATTCCTAGTGCTGCTGACACCAGAATTTCCCCTCGGCGGGACAATAAAGGCTATTTCTATTCTATTCTATTCTATCCTATTCTAATTTATTCTATTCTATTCTATTCTATTCTATTCTATTCTATTCTATTCTATTCTATTCTATTCTAGTCTGTGAACCCTGTTTATTGACAATGGCAATAAATATGATTCGGATTCTGAACAAAGCAAAAATGATCATTTATAGCCAGTTTCAGGATGATAGATGAACATAGATGTAAACATAGATGTATTATTTCTGACAGGATCGCATTGTGTCTATGACTCTGGACAAAGAATATGATGTTGCAGTGCAAGCTATAAAACTTCTGACTCTTGTTTTACAGTAAGTACCCTCCCTCTCTCTTGAATAAAACTACTTAAATAAACAATTTTACCAGTGTGCGATTCCTGAAAAATCACACATAAGATCATCTTAATTTAACAAACATTTTTAAAAATCATAGATTTTCAGAGTTTTGAAACAAAACTTCAGAACTCCTTGGCAGTTTACAGTATTGCAGTATTTGATGTTTTTATTCAGTTTAATATATATTTTCTCCAGATCTAAACCCAATAAAATGTTAGAGAAAGTACCACCAAGTTATTTTTCAGATTAATCTGTTGTTTATCACTGAGAGTTGCTGCCTTTTGTTGGACAGGAGTAGTGATGAGGTTCTGACTGCAGAGGACTGTGAGAGTGTGTATCATCTGGTTTACTCTGCACACCGACCCATCGCTGTTTCAGCAGGAGAGTTTCTGTTCAAGAAGTGAGTAATGTGTTTAGTAACAAGAAACAAAAGAAGTAATAATGAGCTTGAAAGTTTCACGGCCTTGTATTTAATATTGTAGTTGGTGAAGAGGTTTTTCAATTCACCAATAAGTTGAACTTGGTGATTAAATTACTTAAAGAAAAGAAGCACTTTCAGGAATATTATGTGTGTTTTTATTTTTTTATATCATCTGTTATATACCGTAATATTAGTAATTTTCTCATTTGTGGAACACATCAGTTTTTGTTAGATTTATATATTTTTACAGCAACCATAAGATCAGCTGCTGGGCTCTAATTCTATAAACAAAGGAAAAACGTTTGTTAAGAAACAAATGACTACAGGACACTTGGCAACATGTTGTGTACATATTTTACACAAATTTAATTTTTTACCTACTAATACTACTTATTATAACCATGTCTGCCTCTGGCAAATTGTAGGCTCTTCAGCCATCGAGGTCCAGATGAGGATGGATTACCCAGGAGGGGCAGGCAGAGCCTCAACGGCAGCCTCATCAAAACCACCGTCTTCTTCTTCCTGGAGAGCGAGGTGACCACGCCGTCAAACTGCTGCATCAGACAAGCCCAGCATAACCCCGATTTTCTGTAGTTTCAGATGTTTGTTGAGTTGTATTTAGTTAATTAAATCTAGCACGCAATGATTTCTAGCTCCATGAGCACGGGGCCTACCTGGTGGACAGCCTGTGGGAGTGTGCCTCGGAGCTGCTGAAGGACTGGGAGACCATGATCAGCCTGTTGCTGGATGAACCCATGCCAGGAGAGGAGGGTAACTCATTGCCTCAGATTGTAGCCCATGCACAGATTAAAAAAAAGTTATTCTGGTATTGTAGTTGTGATTTTTAATGTTTTTTTTTTTTTTTAAAAAGCTCTGACCGATCGGCAGGAGACCGCTCTGGTGGAGCTCATGCTCTGTGCCATTCGGCAGGCTTGTGAGTGCCACCCTCCTGTAGGCAGAGGCACGGGGAAGAGGGTGGGTGTCTGACGGCCTAGCATCAGACGAGTTTAACTTCCATCCCTGAACGATTTTGTTTTTAGATGTAATTTTGTGTTTGGATTAGGTCCTGACTGCGAAGGAGAAGAAAACACAGCTGGATGATCGGACACGGGTCACAGAGATGTATGCAGTTGCTTTGCCTCTATTGTTAGCAAAGGTAGGAACTTTTTTTCTCCATCATAGCTTTTTAAGGTTTGACTCCAACATTTGACTAATATAAATCCTAACTATTTACCTTTTTCTTGTTCTAGTACTGTGTTGATATTGATAAGGTGACCAATTTACTACAAATACCAAAGTACTTTGATCTTGACATCTACACTACAGGCCGGTTAGAAAAGGTTTGTAAGGTTTCATTTACATTTTCTTAAACTCTGAAGTGCACACTGTTTGCAGGGCTGGTAAAACTATCATTAATCACATTTAGCATTTGGATGCCTTGTTGCGACAAATCTGGGAGGTTGTTGACAAGCACACAGACGTTGAAGTCCTGGAGGCCTGTTCGACCACCTACCACTACCTGCACAACGACGAGTTCACCATCTTCAACCGCGTGGACATCGCTTGCTCGCAACTTCTCGATGAATTGGTAGACAAGTTCAACAGACTGCTTGAGGACTTCCTGCAAGAGGTTGTAGTGATTTTCTTTTGTTTGTTTTTTTAGTTGTTGTTATGCGTGATTCTTTTTGAGCATAAACAGAGGAGCCAAGGCGAAGGGAATATGAGGAGTTTGACAGCTTTGATCTGTCATTTGTCAGGGTGAAGAACCAGATGAAGACGATGCCTACCAGGTCCTGGCAACCCTTAAAAAGATCAGCGCTTTCCACAAGTAATACATTTTACAAGACTACATTATAGAATGTGTAGAAGGCAGAAATACTAAGAAGTAATTTCCAGTAGGGTTTGGAAATCAGGATTAATTGTGTCATTTGGCCGATAACGAGTAATAAGACGATTATTACATGACTCTAAATCAGTTGCACTGTCTTCTAAAATTATACACACAAACCATCAGTCAAAATAACTTCTTCATTTTAACAAGTAAATTAGTAATCTGTGAATTGAAACCCACCTTTTCCACAATGTGGAGTGGCAGTAGCTTGTAGCTTTAGAGTGCGTCAAGCACATGGAATCATGTGACAGTAATTGCAGTAATTGCAAAGTGGAAAATATTAATTATTGACAGTTTTTCTGATGATTAATTGCAGACTATACAATTTTGCCCAACCCTAATTTCCACTTACATTCATGAATATTTCAGAAAAAGATCATGGTTATAGGAGTGTAGGATGTCAAAAATGTTTATTACATTATAGCATTACATGTAAAAAAAAATGGTGTTTTATTATCCCCCACTGCCAAAAAGCAGAAAAATATGTTTTTGCCTTTGTCGTGGTAGTAGCCGAGAGTCATCCCCAACACAAACTCTGAGCACAAGATCATTCCTTATGTTGTTTTCAAGGTTTGACCAAAATGACTAATATTTTAATTTCTCAAGACAAAATAATCTTAGTTTAAAACTCTGGCATGAAAGATGGCAGGTGATATATGTTCTTAAAGGAAATGACAGACCTTTAATTTTAGTTTTTTATTCCTAGTGCACATGATCTGTCAAAGTGGGACCTCTTCACAAGCAACTACAGGCTGCTCAGCACCGGTCTGCAGAATGGGGATATGCTTGAGCAGGTACGGTGTTGTCTTTAAACGTGTCAGTAACTTTTCTAAAATGTTCAACTAATATCTATCGACATGTGGTGAACACTTACCTGACTAGAAATATGATTAAATGCCTTCTAAATGTTTATTGATGTTATTATTGTTAGGGTCGAGCTCCTATTGGAGCTGTTCATAGAAACTTGTGTATCTAGTCTATAGTAAAGCACTACATGAAATATTGTAACTCATCCTCTCTTCCTTTTAGATCGTGATTCATGCGATGCAGTGCACACATTACATCGTCCTGTGGAATCTGGCTAAGGTTTCAGATGGCAGTTCTATAAAGGTATCAATCAGTGAGGAGATTTTTTTGTGTGTATCTTTTGTTAACTACTGTTTAGTCTGGGGACTAAACAATAGGCAGGGTTTCCCCCAGTGTATTATTGACCTTGCAGCCCACGAGTCCCCACTTGCTCCCCTGTTTATTTAGAGCCATCACCCCAGCAGGAATTGTGACAACAGGATATAAGTGGCTACAATGTAGCATTAGCACCTTAGCGCTCCACTACCCATAGCCATCACATTATGCTAGACAAGGCATTGGCCTAAGCCTATGAGGACGGTACTAATGTGACCAAATGTAGCAAAAATATGAAACACCGAGGGCATTGAAATGACGGTTGTTCTCGTGTTACCCCCTTAATTTAAAGGGGTCCTGTGAGAGAAACAGACTGTAGCAGCTTAATTTGGCCTGTTTTCTGTAGCACAAGATAATAGTGTGGTGGATGACTATATTTTTTAAAATATTTTTTATATACTTCTGTAATACTTTTATAATAAATTTGTATTATAAATTTAAAAGCTGCCACAAATGTATTATCAAACTATTTAATGATAGGTAGTGGCACTACTGCTCCTCTCTCACATCTTGCCCTCCAGTCATTAAAGAAGTTGCCAAACTTCTTCACTTACGTTTTTCATATCGCAATGTACAAAATAAGCAATGTCAGTTTTTTCCCAATCGTGCAGCCCCATGAAGGTCTCTCAACTCTGTGACAATCCTAATAGTTAATTTCTTGATTTGAAAGTATCTATAAGCCCTGTTCCAGGACTGCCTTACTTATCATCTGCTTATTTTAGGGTGATATGGTGATGCTGAGAAAGCAAATGAGAGCTTTCTGCTTGATGTGTCAGCGTTACCTAAACAGCATCAGCACTGGAGTCAAAGAGCAGGTGAGATGTGGATGATTATTGACGTTTTTAGAACCAGTTCTGACTTTTATTTTTTGTTTTTCTTTACTGTAATAGAAATTTTGGTCAGCCTGTATTTGTACGTGATGTGTTATTTCCAGGCTTTTACCATACTGTGTGATCTGCTGCTGATCTTCAGTCACCAAATGATGTCGTTAGGCCGGGAGCAGCTGGAGTGTCTGGTCTACGTGCCAGACTCCTCTTTGCAGGCAGAGCTGCTCAACTTCATCCTGGATCACGTTTTCATCGATCAGGATGACGACAGCAACAGCACAGGTTAGAATTTGTTACCCAGTCTTGTGTTAGCTCAACATATGCATTATTTTTTTTTATTTTGGTTTATTTTATTTTCCACAGATGGACAAGATGATGAAGCCAGCAAAATCGAAGCACTTCACAAGCGGAGAAACCTTCTCGCTGCTTATTGCAAATTAATCATTTACAATGTTGTTGAAATGAATACCGGCGCAGATATATTTAAACAGTACATGAGAGTAAGTATACACCATTTTGTAATGTAAAAGGATTATTCACATCTGCAGCTTTTTTCACAAGTTTTCTTTTCTTCACAGTATTACAATGATTACGGTGATATAATCAAAGAAACCATGAGTAAAACGAGACAAATCGACAAAATACAGTGTGCAAAGACGCTCATCATGAGCCTGCAAAAGGTAATGTTCCGGTAGATTCATTAAAGCCTACTTTCACCTCAACATCAACTTTAGGTTTTAATGGAGTTTAATTTTCTATTTTTGTGTTTCACTTCTCTTTGAAGTATATGTAACAATACATCTGTGACAAGTAGTGTCAGTTTTATGGATAATATCTTTATTTAAAAGAGATCAGATGGGAACTAATTCAATTTAAGCATATTGTAAAAAGAAGAAAGTGTTAAACATCTGTCAACCTTGTTCAGTCTGTTTTTTTTGCACACTGCATTTGGTTTCTTAGTACTTTTGTCAGCTAAAGAAATGTTCAAATAAACAGAAAAGTTATATATTTAATACTTTGATTCATGAAGTATTGCTACAAAATACTTTTAGGTGTACTTTAATCCAGGAAAATGAAACTATAAGACTAAAGCAATAACTAATATATTTGTTGTGTTTTATTGCAGTTATTTAATGAGATGTTGTCTGAACTTGGCCTCACGTTTGACCGCTCATCTTCGTCCTTCTGTGGCATTAAAGAGCTCGCTCGACGCTTCTCGTTGACGTTTGGTTTGGATCAGCTGAAGACGCGGGAGGCTATAGCTATGTTGCACAAGTGAGTAATTGCAGTGGCGCCCAAAGTGAGGCCCACCAAAGGCCCAACTTTAAAAAAAAAAATGTGTGTGTGTGTGCTGTGTTAAATACAAATTTCTGTCTTATGGAACAGACAATAAATGCATCAAGCTATTTGATTTGGCTAAAGTTACCCCTGGTCTAGAACAAGAAAACATTTAATATATACAGTATGTGATTTTAAATGTGTTTTTATTTGATTTTAGGAATGGGATCGAGTTTGCATTTAAAGAACCAAGTCCTCAAGGAGAAGGGGGTCCGCCACTTAATCTAGCATTTTTGGATATCTTGAGTGAGTTCTCGAGCAAGCTGATGCGACAGGATAAGAGGACCGTGTGAGTTTGTGACACGATTTGGGATGTGAGCTTGGACCTAATGAAGGACTGTGAAAATCCTTTTTAACATTCACTGTCACTCTGACTCCTATAGTCACATGTACCTGGAGCGATTCATGACATTTCAGATGGCTCTTCAGAGGGAGGACTGCTGGATGCCCCTCATCGCCTACAGGAACTCGCTTCAGGCCGGAGGAGATGACGACACCATGTCTGTCCTCAGTGGGATCAGCAGTCGAGGGTCCGTCAGGAGTAAGAAGTCGAAACCAGCTTCTGCAAGCAAAAGAAAACTGCCTGAAGGTGAGCAGTTTTATATAACTGTTACTTAATTTATATACTGCAGAAACCATACACCATATACTTAGCACAAAAAGTAAGGAAATGTGTGTTTGGTAGATTATTCCTTTGTTGTAACAACGCTTCTTGGCAATAAATCTTACACCGTTTGAAAGTCTGTTAATTTACTTTTAAATAGAGCCACATTTGTAAGGAACGTGCATTTGTGGGATGAGCAGTAGAGCTGTGGGTTGTGCACATAAAAGATTTGACAAACAGCTTTTTTTTTTTTTGCTGTTGATATTGTTTGTTATGATCTTCAGCTGCTCAGTATAAGATTTGTTGTTACGACAAAGAAAAAATCTCCCAAACATAATTTTACTTACTTTGTGCTAAGTTTATATATGAGACCTTATATTATAGTTTGTTATTTCTGTTACTGTGTTAAGAAATACAAAATCACAAGTCTTGAAATGCTAACGTTTGTTGTCTTTTTATAAAAATTGTATTTTTCATAAAAGTGGAAAAATGTGGGTGGGTCCCAAAGCGACACAAGTCAAATTTTGACCACTGATGACAGCACACTGTTTTAAATTATTTTTAAGGACTCAGACCGTTCTTTCAACTGTGTTTTTTTTTTCTTCTTTTCTACTGAGTTTTAAAGTACAGGTTATGTAAGGCAAATTACTCAGCTAAAATGTGAAACTTCTCTTCCTGTTACTGAGTCACACAGCAAACAGTCTACAAAACGGTGAAACAAGAAAATGTGCTTCAGCTGCAGCAACTACTAAAACTCATTTATTACTTTCTTTACAACTTTCAACAGTTGCTACTTCCTTTGTTTATATATTTTCATCTTATTTTAGGCTACTGCCTTTGTTTATATATATTCAGGTTATTTTAGGTGTTTTCTTTTACCTTTTTTGTCTCGACTCATTAAATTCGCAGCTATGAGTTAAAAATGGAAACCCGGCGTGCCTATATGCTGGAACAAGTTTAATGGGTTCATTTCCTTCATCCCCCTGCTGTTTAATAACAAGTCAAACTTCTGGCTGCTGCATTTGTTCGGTACATCAGAAGGAGTTGTTTTCTCTTTGCAGAGGAGAACAGCTGCAGCAGCAGTGATGCGGTTTGGATGAGCCGTGAGCAGAGCGTTCCAACGCCCGTCATGATGCATTCACCTCACCTCACTTCCACGGTACTGAGGGAGCCGAAGAAGATGAGGCCAGAGGACAGCTACACACCCACGTTCAGCATGCCAGCAGAGCAGCATCATCATCAAGCCCTTCCTCCACAACAGCACCCACTCCATCAACACCAGGCTGCCATTGACTACAAGTACAAACACCTTTCTTTAAAGACCTGCACCTGTTGCTGTTGTTCTGAAAATCCTGTGCTGCTTTAAAATGATACGTATTTACTGAACCATGTCCCTCAGTACCCAGGTTACCTGGATGTTAACACAGAGGCAACAGGCTGAAGCCCGTCAGCACCAAGAGCGGGTTAACATGCACTACGCCAAGATGAGGAACCACATGCAGCAAGCAATGTAAGACGGCACTGGTCTTCAGCGAGCGTTAATAAGATTTAACAGTGAGTTAATAAACATCAGGGTGGAAAAAAATCACTACTAACAGATTTCTTCTGTTCACTCTGCAGTCGTCGAGGGTCAGGATTAATGGAGGATGATGAGGAACCAATCGTAGAGGATGTGATGATGTCATCAGAGGACCGCCTAGAAGACATCAATGAGGGCATGGATTTTAATACGATGGACATCGATTTGGTAATTTATGAAAAATGGATCTAAGTTCTGTTACTATATTTTAACAATAAGTAGCAAAATTGTCACTCCATGAATCAGTCATAGCAGTTTCTGGAATATAAATTATACAATTTATTGTATTTTAAAATGTAATTACTTTTTTGGCACTTTTGATTGAGTGTTGAGCCTTTTTTTTGTTATTATTTTGTCTCCTTTTTTCCATCTTATGTGAATTTATTTTTAATTTGTTTACGTTTCAGCCGGCATCTAAAAATCGAAGGGAAAGGACTGAGCTAAGAGCAGATTACTTTGATCCTTCTTCTATAATGGATGATTCGGTAAGATTATTCCACTTGTTATAGAATGTTTATTGTGTCAGTGGATGGATTTTTTTGTATTTTATTTACTTAATGTTTTATGACAAGAAAAAGTTTAAATAAATCTTAACTGATTTTCATAAACGGTGCTTTTTATTACATGTATGTAAAAGCACAAAAAGCTGCAATGTTTAAAATCTGTCATTGTTGATCTAGCAATGTGACAAATAGTTTAAGATTGCAGCATTAACCCTGAACCATTATACTGTTCACCTCTTTTGTTTTTACACTGCACGTCAAGAGTTTTCTGTAGAAGACCTTTTGTGTTCCAGTTCATTAGATGTTTCTAGTTTCATATTTTTAAACAAACTGTAACTATAAAGATCATTTTATATGTGCTTTTAAACTTAAGTGAAACTGAGGCTAAGTGAACACTTCATGCAAAAGTGTTGTAGCAAATTATCTTCTATCAAATAATTATTTTATTCTTATTTTTATTTAAACATAAAAAAGAGAACAAATCTTGATTTAAATTGATAAATTTAACCTAGTTTATTTGTAAAATTTTAATTTTACGACTTTTTTTTCCCCTCTTTCTTTAGGTCCTCAATGTTTCAATGTTCTAACATGGATGGGATGCAGAACAATAGATCAGATAAGGTTGGGCAATGAAATGACCATTGTCTGTGAACTCTGTGAAGAGAAGTAAGATGGACTACTACAACTGGCCTTTAAGACACCAATATCTTCATCTTTTAAGATTTCAAGGGAGAACTTGAGCTTGGATATGAAAATTTTTCTGCTGTTTTCACACCAAACCTTTTGTCTGACTGCAAGAAAAAAAAAAGGATTCTGTTCTCATTGGTTTGCCCTAAAAGCACTTTGGTGTCAACATTGACGAGGCCAGACCTGCCACACCCGATACGGGATGCTGCTCGGGTCAAAAGGTGCCAGTGCAGTGGCAGATTTTATATTATAAAGGGAAAATAACAAGCTGAAAAATAAGACTACTAATAAATTAAGTTGTTTTTGTTTTGAATAAAATGTCTTCACTTAGTGGCCAATATTTAGGAGGAATGAACACAACTTTAAAAACATCAAAACAAAAGTCTTAATACTTTTATGATTTAAGACTATAATCATATCAAACTTTGCCAAATAGGTAATAAATCAGCTCAAATGTAATTATACAGCCATATATCTAGAGATAATTACAGGCTAAATTCCATGCCTCCCTAATGCAATGTCTACAAAATAAACATAAGGGAGTTTTATAAAAACAGCACTTATTACAGACTACAGTCAGTGATATTGTGTTCACTTGTCGTGGTAAAATGTAGATTTTGGCATGGCATGTAGCCATATAATCAGATCTGTGCACAGTAGATTATCATTTGACCTGGCGTGTCTGTCCAAAGGCCTTGGTTTATATAGCATTCTCAGATTTCTTTGTGATGGTATTTTTTAGAAATGTGTGTTCTGCTTTTTATACCTTATAGATACATTTTGATTTATAGCTATTTTGTATTGACAATCAGATGTAAAATAATTGTTTCTAATCGTGTGATTTCACACAGATACTGAAATAATCCTTTTTAACGGAAATGGAATGGTGTTACTATAGATATGGCTGTCTGTTTCTATTTTTCTTTATCCTGTAATTAATAGGTGCAGAATTATTGCTTTAGACAAATGTAGTTATATGACAAATTGTCGTTTTTTTTTTAAATAATGGAAGCATTTACAATGCCATACATAAAATCTTGACCCAACGTAAAACATTTAATCTCTTCTCTTGATTATTGTTTCCTCATTGTATAATAACTAATATTAAATAATACATAAAATAAACACGTCATGTTCACGTTTTACATTTTGGAAACAAAATGATTTGAAAAATAGCAAAGAAAGCTGTGTTGTTTATTCTTTGTTTTACTTTTCCTGTTTGGTTTGCAGTTGTGCAGATGATTTTTTAAATATATATTTATGTTTTTGTTTTGTTTTGTTTTTCACTGGTGAGATATAGAATTATGCTTAACTACAAGGTCTCCGAAATCTTTGGCCAACTGTAGGAATTGTAAATTATACAATTACAAATGTGTAATATCGTGTGATTTGGTACTTCTCTTTTTGTTTTCACTTTTGTGTGAATTTTAAAGGAATAGCTAAAGCGAAAGAATGTTTTTTTTTTCCGACATTAACCCACTAATTTGCAACTGTGCATGGTTATCTTGTTTTCTGTGAATTTGTTTCTTTGTCTTTGTGTATTGGCCTGGTTGGCAGATTTAAACTTTATAGAAATGGTATATTATTCTCCATTGTAGCTTGAAACAAATTCCTAGTTTTCTCCAAATGTCACTGTAAACAGAAAGACACGATGTGGACTTAAAAATCACTATGTTCATATAAAATACTCATGTTAGGCAACAGAGACAAGTACTTCATAGAAATACCTGTAAATCTACATAAATCGTGTCATTTTTGATCATTTTTGTTTGTCATCAAACTGCTGAAAATGTGCGTACATATGTATGTTTATACATATTTAAATATTTGCATATATTAAATTTGTGTTTTTATTCTATTTACAAAGTGCCCATTGCATCCTTTAATATTTGTATTTATGTCTGGAGATGTAACATAACCAAATAAATCCTCTAAAACTATTTTTGACATGGCTGTCAATCCACAGAGAGCGATTTGGCGTGCATGTTTAAAAGTTTTAATAATTGAAACCATCTTTCTGTTTTGGCAGTTATTTTTTTTTTCGACTGCTAAAATGTTTATCCTTGTTTGTGTTCATTTTCATTTAGTCAATGAACATAAACAGAACAAAAATGCAAAACAACAATTAAAATGTAATATTTTCAAAGTACAACAGAAATATGACAAACAGTACAATATGCAAGTAGGATGATGTATGCAGCATCTCAAAGGTGTTAATATTGCTTAGATGAATGCACATTATGCGTATTGCACATGTTGTGTAGCAGGTTATTGCACAGATAATAAGTAATAATGAAAATAGTTCTAATTAGTAATAACATCTAACAATGATAATGAATTATAACATCTTTTATTAGATTGGTTAACCTGTGGTTGCATTTCCTCTTGCGTCCATGGACTTTATGGCAACTCGTCACAGGAACAAGAAGCTGCATGGAAATGGACTTTCACCTTTAACATGGATCCTCTAACCTTGAAAAGCTTAAAACAACCGGAGACAAATTTAGGTCACTTTTTGAAATATAAATATATTGCAAATGACAAATCTTTTTGGTTTTGTTTATTTTATCACAAGAAAGTCATGCAAATATCCATCAAAACATTTGCTTTTAACTGAATCATTTTTATGAGAAATATAGCTTTGTTTTAGTTAGCTGTAAGGGTACCAACAAATTTATCTGCGTCTGTATGTTGAACAAATGAAGAAATATGAAAGGCACAGTACTTAAACTATAGACCAGCCACTGAAATAATGGAAAAATATGGTTTTAGTAGGTTTTAAAAATGTGTTGTATTTACTTTGATACATTTAGAAAATGAATGCATTTATCAGTTGGTATTTCGAACTAGCCAGCCGTTGTTGTATGGAAACGGCATCGTTTATGAAACAAAGTTCTGCATAGACGTTACAGTCGCGCTGTGCAACTCAGTTAGCAACAACAGCTAACTGCAGCTAACCACATTTGACCCTGCGTGCTCCATGATGATGAAGAACTAGACATCCGGGCAGTGTATATGGAAGATGGCGACACTTGTACTCCCTGGCGAATGGATCAAAAACTGGGAAAAATCAGGAAAACACGAGTTGTGAGTATAGCTTTCCTTTATTAAAGCGCTTCGTTTGTTTACAGGTTGTATAAAACGAAACGATAGGCAGCCAACGATACTAACTTTCCGATGCGTTAGCTGTCGCTAGCGAGGAGTAACGTTAGCAAACAGCTCAAGGGGCTTAACTTAAACCATTGTGGAAAAAAGTGCAAATATAAGTCATAAATGATGTGAATCAGAACTGACCAATTACATTTTACAAAACAAATTATTTCACGCCAAGTACCAAACCAGTGTTTTCAAATACATTTGTAAACACGACAGGCTATCGAAGCTAAGCTAAAGCCATGTAGCTTATTTGCTAACATTGATCTAGTTGGCTCCTAAACTGGAAAAATAAATGGTGCTTATGTAACAACAATAATATTTCAATTTCGACAAAATCCAACAAAAAAAACGATGAACCGGTTTTAGTGGAACAAGACAAAACTTGTTAACTAGATTTTATATCATTGAACAGAAATGATCATGTGGAGGAAACAACGAGTCTGTGTAGTGTTGTAGCTGGTTAGCGGCAACGTAGCTAAAAAGGCTTTGGTGTCAAGCACCATGTTCATAAATATGTAACAATGTGATCCTGGAAGCATGTGGTAACACTCATTAAATGTATTGAGTTTATTAAAACGTTTTAACTGGTTTATGAAAAAAGGTATTCGTTGAGGCAACTAGCCATATTGATGTTGCTATGCTAATTGTTAGCTTAGTAGTGTTGGTACAACTTCACTGCAGTTTTTATTAGCTGATTAAATATCAGCTTAAAAATAATGTCACGTTTTTTATGTTTTGATACAGAATCAGACAGAATAAATATATAAATATGACATCAGCAAGCACAAATCATCCTGTACTCGAGTAGCATACATGTTTAAGCAGGTAATCTTGGAATGACCCTGACAACATGATCTGGGAATCAGAACTGAATATCCATATGAAAAGATAAAATGTTGCACAAATAGAAATTTAATAGGTTCTGATGAGCAATTCAATCATCGTGCATATTCTGTCATGCACATCAACAGCATTGGCTGCTATTAGACACTGCAGGCCTTGCATATTTGGTGGAAAAAGGCCTGCATTGAAGTGCACCACCACAAACTACTGACAACAAAACTGCGGTGGGCGACATTTACTTGTGGGTAATACCCATGCCATGTATGTGTGTGTCCTTGTCTAGGGTTCGAGCTGGAGGTGAGGGTTAGATGTGGCTTGAGAACTAGAGATTTTGCAAACAGGTTTCCAAAATACAAAAACAATATTCCAAGAAATAAAACAAAACATAAACAAAGGAGTGGGTACTAAGGCCAGTGCGAATTGTGACCTATGCCTTTTTATACCCACAGAAGTATAGGTGTTTAGTAACCAAAACTGCAAAAGTATGAGTTAACCTGCAGCTGACCATTATTTCATTCAACCTTTAGGTAGAACCAAAGCAAAGATAACTTGTAAAACGTTATTGTTCTATGTCATGTTTTGACATTGGCTTCCCAATGGGCCGAGGAGTCACCTGCTGAAATAAAATCAAAAACAAAACACAACTGTGTGTGTGCATCATATTGTAGGTTATGTGTTTAGTGTTTTTTTTTTTTCAACCATCGTTTATCCATGATGAAGTTAAGATACTCGTAGCTGTTCAGTTCTGTTTTCTATTCTCACTGGTAAATGTTATGTACCAATACTAAGAGGTCAGTTTGTGATAAAGTGCTGTTAGACTTCATATGATTGTAATGGAAGAAACAAGAGTTGTGCTGAAAACTGTCAAAGAAACAAGGATTTCTCACCTCCCACTTCATGTCATTTACTGCTTGTTATCCGTTTATTGGCTAGTACATATTGCGATACAGTTACAGTAAGTTAGGAATTGCATCAATCTTGCCATCAAAAAATATTAAAATATTTTCTGCACAAAGTAGTTTTCTATTGCTTAACTGAACTAAACCTCAGAGATTTTGAATACATACAGATAGACACAAGACAGACCGGTTAGAGTCCACATTATTTTGGGGGAATATTTCTCATCACAGCTTCTAACTTAACTCTTATCTGCTAATATAAGTCAATAGATTGAAAAGTCCTAAACTACTCTGTTGAATAGTCACCAACAGTGCTCATAAGATAGAAAAGGCTTGTCATATGTTTGTTGTAGAGACAGTCAGGATCACTGTTTACATGTTCAAGCTTCTTCAAATGTTTATTTATAGCACTACAGATATCTAAAAGAAAATCAGATCAACTAATATAAATAACTTTTTTTATTTTAGTGTACAACTCTGCAAAGACCTTACAGAGAAAACTGATAATGGAAGTGAAATTAAAGGTAAGTAAAATGTGATTTTATTTTTCTACAGCTTTGTGCTTGTTAGTGTACACAAGTCTTATGCTTTGCTGATCAGCTGGAGCTTAAATACAGAATGTGATTTTAAAGATGATAAAATAAAATAAAACAAGAAGTTGCGTTGTCAATATTTTGTTTCTTGTCGTTTTTACCTCTGCAGACATACAGGCCGCCCTTTATGAGCTCTCCTGGCAAGTTGTTCAGGGGAACCTGAAGTGGGATCTTGGTGCCAATGTCCTTGGGGACTTGATGGTATAAATACTTTTGTTTTGTGTTTTTACCTTCAGAGTAAATGACATCAAACACATGGAAGAGCTTGTAAAATCAACAGCTTTTTATTCTGTGAAATTTAGATTTTTGACAGGTTTGTTCTTGGTATTTTTATTTTATTTTATGTGGTGTGAAACTTGGATGTGGTGGGGTGATTTTTTTCATCCCTATTAAAAGATTACTTGGGTTATTTTATGCAGGTTTGGTTAAAAATGAAACATTTCCATTTAAGTGTTTTTTTAATATTTGTAAGTTAAAGTGCCTGTAATTATTTTAAACCCAACCTGAACTCCTGTCTGTTTTGTTTTAGGCACTCAGAGATGACATGCCATCTATTTTAGCGGATGTGTTTTGTATACTAGGTAATCATTTATGTTTTGAATAATGGTCAATATACTATGTCTAAGTAGTGAACAAAATTGATGTATTCATTCATTGAATTGTTTTTCTTTTTATAGATTTAGAAACGGGTGCGTTGGAAGAAAAAAACAAACGTGACCATTACACTCAGTTGGTGGGAGCATGTTTGGTAAGAATGATTTTATTTTATAATGATTTTCTTTTCTTTTTAGGATAAAAGGATGACTGTAAATAAATATCTGTCCTTCCTAAAGTCTGCATTAGATCATACTTCTGTTCAAAGTCCTTGTTTCATGTCTCTGCTTTTCTGTTTGCACTTAAAATGAGATCTAGTTATATATAATAATTTGTCTGTTTTCTTTTGTTGCTATAGACCTTATTGATTTTGATTTTTGCAATAATTTTATTGAAATTATTAACTCATTACCTGCATTTTATTATGTCAGTGTTTTGTACCTGAAGCCATCCTGAAAGAGAGACTGGATCCAGAAACCCTGGAGTCCCTTGGACTGATAAAACAAGCCCATCAGTTTAATCAAAAGATTGTAAAAATCAAGACTAAACTATTGTAAGTAATTCTAGTTTAAAGGAAAAACAACTAAAATGCAATGGTCCTATTTATTATGCTTTATATTGTCTTACAACCATTTTTCTATATTTCATTTTGTCTTTTTAGTTATAAGCAGCAGAAGTTTAACTTGCTGAGAGAGGAGAACGAGGGCTACGCCAAATTAATCACTGAGCTTGGCCAAGACTTGTCAGGCAACATCACCAGCAACCTCGTCCTGGAGAGCATCAAATCCCTCATAGGTACCAAACACAACTTTTTACATTGGCTGCCTTGAACTATTCCCAGTTGGAATGCAAATGTAAGGTGTTTACAGGTAAATTGTAAAACCTGACAGCTGGTTTGAGGTCACCTCACTGACCACTTGTTAGCTCAGTCGTGACTTGATCACAGATTTAACACAGCTCTGCATGAATGGGTTCTTCTACATCAGTAGCATTTCTATTTGCAGTCAGTATCGTTAATGCAACAGTGTACTGCCATTCAGAGTCAGAGTTTTTTTCTTCATTAAGTCAGAATTTTAAAGTGCTTTTGGACTAGTTTCTTAAGGGGTTCAATTCTTTATTTTTTATGATTTTTATGCTTAATCTTCAGCTAATAATTTTCTTTTAGTCCCATATATTTTCTGTTGTGGGTTATTAACCTCATGATTAAAAACTCACATATTGACAGCTGGGTGATTTTATATAATCATTCATGATGTGTTCCTATTATCTCACTAACAGTTATTTTAATAGATTTATTGCCAAGAAGCATTGTTACAGCAAATAAATAATCTACCAAACACAAATTTTCCTCAGTATTCGTGCTAAGTTTATATAAGCACTGTCTTAACTTGCAGATAGATTTTCTGTCTAATTTGTTTAATTTATTTAACTTCTTGGTCTTGTTTTTACGTTTTACCTTACAGGCTGCTTCAACCTGGATCCTAATCGTGTTTTGGATATAATCCTGGAGGTGTATGAGAGTCGCTCTGACCAGGATGAGTTCTTCCTGTCCCTCATCAAGTCCTACATGTGTGAGCCAATTACCCTCTGCCACATTTTGGGCTTCAAGTTCAAGTTTTATCAGGTGAGAATTATATCAGGAAGGAATTATTGTGTCTGCCAGAATTTGCCGAGTAATGAATTGCCGGATCTGTCTTGTATGTGATAAAGACATTAAAATGATTTTTATTTATGCTCAACTGTTTGTTTCTGACTTCTTCTCGTTTTTTCAGGAGCCCAATGAGGAAACCCCTAAGTCACTTTACCATATTGCAGCTGCTCTTCTTCATCATAACCTAATAGAGCTGGAGGATCTCTATGTACATGTAAGTATCTATGGCTACGTTCACACTGCAGGCAAATCCGACCCAAATCCGATTTTTTTGCCCCATGCGACCCATATCTGATTTTTTTATG
>JAUBOC010000030.1:1477158-1495046 GCA_032275365.1 Anablepsoides cearensis | reverse complement strand
TAATAAGGCATTTATTTGTTATATTTTGTCGAAATACAATTTTTGTAAGTGTTTATGTCAAAACACTATATTTGCCTGTTTCCCCATATTCCACTTTTGGACTTAATCCTCGTTTTGATGTGATTAATAATTCAGCAATATGTAGGCTTTTATGGAATGTTAGGCCTTTAATTTTATTATTTTTTTCATATGTTCTTTTCTTATAGTCAAAGTACGATGAGCTAAAAAAAACAGAAAAGGGAAACCGGCAGCAGCAGAAGGCGCAGAAATACGTGGTGGCGTGTGAGCAGGTGATGACCCCGGTCCACGAGGCTGTGGTGTCTCTCCATCCTCCCAGGGTGTGGGATGATATCCGACCTCAGTTCTACGCCACCTTCTGGTCGCTCACCATGTACGACCTGGCCGTGCCGCATGCTGCCTACGAGCGGGAGGTCAACAAGCTCAAGGCCCAGATCAAGGCCATCGAGGAGAACCCAGAGACGGTGAGTAGTAAATCTGTCACCACACAGCTTAAAAGCCAGTCATTAGGAGGAGATGTGGAGATTTGTGTGTAAAAGAAAATTGCATTCAGAATATCTATTAGTTGTCTTTGTTGGATATTTGAGATGTAATTCTTGTTTTCTTCATACTAAGCCTTTGAACAAGAAGAAGAAGGAGAAAGAACGTTGCACTGCCCTGCAGGAAAAACTCCAAGAAGAGGAGAAGAAGCAGCTGGAGCACGTCCAGAGGGTCCTGCACCGCCTCAAACTGGAGAAAGACAACTGGTTGTTGGCCAGTAAGTGTCATCATGACAAGAAAATGATAATTGCAAATATTTTTTTTGGACACCATGTACACGTTTAAGTTTTTATTTCTGTATAGAACAATAAAACACTGACACATTTCTCACCTTCAGTATTGAAAGTATAACTCGTGATCAGCTGGGTCTGTTTCTGATCGACCTTTTTAATATTCAACAGAATCCACAAAAAACGAGACCATAACCAAGTTCCTGCAGCTCTGTCTGTTCCCTCGCTGCATCTTCTCTTCCATCGATGCCGTGTACTGTGCCCGCTTTGTGGAGCTGGTCCACCAACAGAAAACACACAACTTCTGCACTCTCCTCTGCTATGACAGGGTAAGACTTTTACAGAAACGCACAAACTGATACACTTACTAACATAATTAGCCTGTGGTTTATTAACCAATCAATCCAGATGTGTATTACTAGTTATTTAATGATAAATGTAGTGCTGTTGTTATATTAAGAGCATATATTTTCATAACTCTACAATTTTCTTGAATAAGCTGGAGGGTTGTTTCATTAGGAGAGAAGACGACACATTTGCAGTAAAGCTCTTCAGGCTAACTCTGATTCATATTCAGTGTCATCACTGATGCTGCTTTTAATGTTATCGTGAAACCATTACATGTTTTTATTTCAAAGTTTTATTTTACATGACTATTTTAGTTGTTTAGTTTGACTTCTGAATTAAAGTGAGTAATACCTGTTTTTCTTACTGCAATGAAGATCTGATGTAATGAGTTTACATTTTATAATTGAGATAACTTTAATGTACTTCTGGAGTGTAATTTTCAATTGTGTTCTGAGGGGAAATCAAAGCTTTGGACTGAGGTTCCAAGCTTTGATTTCCATCTAGATCTGCACAATTCTTTGTGTCGTTTTCTGGCTTCATCAAATAATTGCAGTCACCCCCACGCTGCCTAACTCCATCCTAAATACTTGGAAAAATAATATATATTTTGGACCTTTGGAATTCTAAGATCAAAATAGAATTTTCTTTAATCTCTTTTATACAATTGCTATGAAGTTCAATCAAAGACGAAATTTAAAAGCAGCTCCATGATAGGGTAAATATTTTGATGCATCAGTATTAAGTTGTAAAGTACTTTTTTTGTAGGTGTTTTCTGCCATCATTTACACCGTGGCCAGCTGTACAGAGAACGAGTCTCATCGCTACGGACGCTTCCTCTGCTGCATGTTGGAGACGGTGACCCGATGGCACAGCGATCGAGCAGTCTACGAGAAGGTCTCCAGTTCTGCTGAATTCCAAGTACAGATTTATTCATAACACTCAGGGCAGGATTTGATTTAGCTTCTGCTTTGTTCTGTGGTTGTAGGAGTGTGTGAACTACCCCGGCTTCCTGACCATCTTCAGAGCTACAGGCTTGGATGGAGGCAACAAAGTAGATCAGCTAGATTATGAGAACTTCAGACATGTGGTGCATAAATGGCACTACATGCTGACTAAAGTGAGCTGCCTTGTTTGTGTATTCATTTATTTATTTATTTATTTTTGAGAAACTCAGCCTAGTTAATGACAATCAGAGATTAAAAATTATTTTTTGTAAATATGTCTTGTGTTTGCTGCCTCACTCAGGCTTCTGTTCACTGTCTGGAGACCGGAGATTACACCCACATCCGGAACATTCTGATTGTGCTGACCAAGATCCTCCCCTGCTACCCAAAGGTCCTGAACCTTGGCCAGGCGCTGGAGTGCCGTGTCCACAAGATCTGCCTTGAGGAGAAGGATAAGAGACCAGACCTCTATGCCTTAGCGATGGGGTAACACAGCATTGTGTGCTGTTCAGCTCTGTGTGGAGCGTACAGTTCAAATCAGTCTTTTTCAAAACCAAACAGGAACGTTTGAGTTTCTAAAGAAAATACAGTTTGTTACTAAAGTAACTCTTAATGAGTCTTGTTAAAATGGAGCATTTCATATGGAAACACAGCCTGTCAGGTCTTCAATGAAGACAAATATTTAGCTGCACTTTAGATTCTACAACGTTCAAGAGGAAAATATGCCTGTCTTTACTCATTTTATATGCAAAGAAAAAAAAAATTATATAAAGTTTCTGCACATTCTGGAAAAGAATGGACTTTTAGTATGTTCCAAATCAAATATTGGGCTTTATGAAATCCATTGTATTTTTTTTTCCCAAATTAATTTTTTTCCTTTCTTTTTCTAAATTCTACTTATTCCTCTTTTTTTTCTTCTAAATTCCACATTGTCATTCTAACCATATTTATTAGCCTAAAAAGTGTGTAATTATAAATAATTTAACAAATGAATAGCCACAGAATTAAAAAATGTAATTGCTGTTATTTCACTTTCACTAATATAACTAATTATCGTGGTTCAGCAAAATTTTAAATGTTTTTTTGGAAGAAAAAAAAATTCTTTGCATGTAAAACAGAATGAATATCTGATTCTGCACACATGGCAACAAAATACCTCAGAAACTCGCCCAAATCAGTGAATTCTATGTTTTATACTGGATTCCAGTTTGTTTGATAAATTCTGCGATTTTATCCACATTTTCTGCATCGTGGAAATCATAGGGCCCTGCAAATAAAAAAATATGGAATTTTCTTGAGGTCCAATGAAATTACGTAGTTTTTAGAGCATTTATTAAACTTAAATAGATTTTTCTTTTTTAGATTCCCACTAAATTGAGAATTGCTTTAAATAGAACATGAATCACTGCATGAGCCGCACTGCATCACTGCTGGAAAATGTTTGAACTAGAGTTTCACAGGGAAGCTAAGTGTTAATTTTACTTCTGCAGGTAGCAAGGATTCCAAGAATTTTATTTTTATCCTTTAAATTTTGATCATCACACATCAGTGTTTATTGTGGTTTTTAGTTGCACATTAGATTAAAATGCAGACACTGAGAAAGTAAATATAAAAACATTAGCTTCACCTTGTTTTATTAATTTAATAGTAAACTCTTTACATTGTGTGCCATTTTAGAAGCTCTTTCGATGTTTTCTCCTCGCTGTTTGCAAATCCTCTATGCATCTTACAGTTATTCAGGTCGATTGAAAATCCAGAAGGTGCACATGGTCCCTGAGAATGAGTTTCACCACAAGGAGCAGTCAGCGCGTAGTGCCACACCTGCCAGTCAACAGAACGGACCCGGCAGCACCGGCAAGCCTGCCAGCAGCACAAGCAAGACTGAGGAGGGGGTGTCAGAGGATGGTGAGTAGTAAATAAGGCTGCCCAGTTATGGAAACAAATATAATCACAATTATTTTGCTCAGGACTGCAGTGACAATATTTGAACACAATTACTCATTGAGTTTGGAAACATTTCATTTATTGAAGTTAAAAACAGTGAAATACTTTAAATGTGAACTATTTTTTGATGCATTCCTGTTAAATTATCCCTTAAAATAACTAAATAATTACTTGTCACAGAATTCTAAAACACTTTTGAGGCTGCAGCAGTGATATACAGCTGATTTTAGATTTTTGTTCTGTTTCTCTGCAGATCGAGGCAAAGATAAATCTCAGGGGACTTCTAAGCCAGTGAACAAAGCCAACAGTGCAGCAGCCAAAGTTACCACCAGCAATGGAAACGGTGCTCTCAATAGGTAACATTCAGTCAGGAAACATTCCAAACAAAATGTGCTTTACATTATTTTACATAATAACACTGTCTTTAAGTGTATCTGTGTATCATCAGTTTTGTTTTAGAAAAACATTTAGCTAATAAAATCACAATGTCCTTTTACTTTGCAGCACCAAAGCTGGTAAAGAGCGGGACGACAAAGAGAAGAGTGTTAAAGAGAAAAAAGAGAAAAAGGAGAAGACACCAGGCGGCACTCCTGAGACAAAGGCAGAGAACCGCCGCGAGAAGCAGAGAGACGAAAAAGCAGGGAAGGAGGAGCGGGTGACGCGTGAGGGTAAGGAGAAGACCCCAAAGGCAGACCGAGAGAAAATGAAGCCAGAGGAGAAGAGCAGCAAAGACGACAAGGCCAAAGCAGGAAACGGAGAGCCAGTGGAGCCGTCCAGGGAGGGCGTCAAGGAGTCCAAGAGCAAGGAGAAAGGAGAGAGGAACGCTGTGACCGGGTTACTCAAGTCACCTAATTCTAGAGTGGAGTCTGCTGAATCTGAGAGGGGTGAGAAGCCTTTTTACTTTTACATGCTGTGTTCCTCATAAAGCTGATTAAAAACAACATTTGCTACCATTAGTCCCCATAAGACTGCGTTCACACTGCAGGCAGAAGAGTCTTAAATTAGATTTATTTTTTTTAGCCCATATTCAACTCGTTTACAATGTTTTTACGACAGTCTGAACTTCACAAATCCAGGTTTTTCTAAATACGACTCAGGTCACTTTATTATGTGATACTAAGTCAGATCCATAACCAGTGTTTTTCATTGTGATCTCAGTCTGTGCCGTCATTTCATCTGACCTTTATGTCAATAATGGCCTAAGGCCCGATGTGGGTAATACACCACCTCATAAGATTGACTTTATGACTATAATTATTGATGGAAATATTTCTGGAGATTGTCTATTATATCAATTCCTTTCTTTCCAAGCTCTCTTCTCATGACGCTTAGCTCTTTTCCTTTTATCATCTTCCTTTCTGTTTAAGTCTGTCTTTTAAATGTCATAAAAACACCTCTGCTATTTTGGCCTCTCAGTTACAAAATCCTTCCATTAGTGGATTCTCCACAGTTCAGAGTATGATGGTATCTTTGTAACTGAGAGAAGGACCAATCTTTCTAAAAGCATGTAATTAAAGTAAGGGTATACAGATTAATCCAAATATTAATACTATCAATACCAACATTGTACTGTTTAAAGCTCAGAACTACACACACCTTCAACTACAGAGTAGAAGCCCAGTTTATTGTATTAATTTTTGGATTTGAGTTTCATGTTCACACTGGAGTCAGATTTTAATTTTAACAATGTCTTAAAATGTCTTTCCCTCTTTAGTTTGTCTTAAACATCAAATTTAATGTTTAGAGAATTTGTCCTTTTCTTCTAAGTTGAGTTCAGTGCGAATAAATTGTTCCTCTTTTTCCTGACAGATCACAAAAGACGAAAGCTCGACAGCCACTCTTCCCCGTCCCACTCCTCGTCTGTTAAGGTTAGTATGGCTTGAGGAAGGCTGTGCCCGTTTCTTCTCTATCTGCCGGAGCATTCCCTGCCGTTGCACATTCCAGCAGCCCTGAAGATCATCAAGGAGAGGTCTCGTTCATGCAGGCGTGACATCTGGAAAACCCAGCCGTAAACATGGGAGTTTGAAAGCATTCCATGGACTTCAGCATAAAAGTTTTGCGGAAATGGGAGAAAATTTCCCCAAAAGACTTAGTCAAGAAAATAAAATGTATTATACAGTATTTTCATATTGAAATATTTTCCTATTTTTATATAAGTGAAAGCAGTCAGTGTGCCTTGGGATTAAGTTTTTTTAAAGTATTTTTTTTTATAAGTGCGTGGAGTTTTTTGTTTTTTTTTTTCTTGGTCTTCCTTTTTTTTTTTTTTCCTCCTTTTTGCGTTTTTGAAGCCAGAGTTCACCTGAAATCAAGTGGTTTTCTCCGGTCAAGAGTTCTCCAAAGGCAAAGTGCCTTTTTTTTTCCCCCTCCACTGAAAGAAGTCGTTTACCATTTGGGATTTTTTTTTTCCCCACACTCACACACACACCCTCTTTTTGCAAGCCGCTGAAAGATCCTGTTTTAAAGTGATGTGAAGCATCTCGCCCGTCGCAGCACGAAGGCGGACGACGTCCAGCAAACCTCTCCGGCACTTCCTCAGGAGGGCCTCTCCGCAGCGGAGCCCTTCTTCCGTCTCGTCCCGTTAAAGCAGCCTGCATGCAGCCTTCACATCCTGTGACGCCCGCCCAGTCAGTCCTGCTGTGGCCACCGCCCCCCGCCCCCACTGCCCCCCCCACTGCGACGCCACCTCCACAGCCTCTTCCAGCCACCGGCATCATCGGTCGTTCTACCTCCCGGCGAGCGCCTGAGCGGAGAATCCGAGCCACCAGCAGCTGAGATCAGCGGAGAGGATAAATATTGCAGTTTTGAATCCACCCTAAAAAAAAACAAAACAAAAGCAGAGAGGAGTAATCCTGCCCCTACAAAGAGGAGAGTGGGTGAAAGCTGAATCGCCTGGAGCCTTGCCCACACCCCTTGAAGCTTGTGCTAGGTCTTTATTTTACCCTCCCACCAGAGAAATAGGCTCCATGTGTCTAATCCATTCCTGAACTGTAAGTGACAGCAGCAGTTATCTTTGTAGGGATGCAGTCAAGCACATAAAGAACTGAGTGATTTGTCTCACACACACTTAGGCACACACACACTATTTACAGCACTTGCACTTTAGAGGTGTTTCATACCAGCTGCGCTGAAGTTGCAGACATGTTTGTAGTAATAAGTCTAATAGTTATTTCACATATGCTCAGGGTTTTTCTATGATAAGTTTTCTATTTTTTAAGTGTTGACATTCCAGATGTTGAGCCTATGAACTCTCGTCTCTCTAATAACCTTGTCAAAGCCTTAGCTCTCGAAGGTCAGAGGTCAAAGGGAGAAGTGTGCTGTTGGTCCGGCCGGCCCAGACTCTCTCCCCCTCCTCCTCCTCCCCCTCTTCTACCAACTTTCTACTGCTGTCTGACAACCTCCTCCCAAATCCCCACCCCCTCCCAGCTCATCTGTCATCTCCATTCATCCCTACAGGACAGTAGCAACGAACTCAAGGAGTCTGCATCCAAGGTTTGAACCTGCCCTACATTTCTTCTTTCAGTCTTGTTTTGTTCACCAATCAAACATGAGCAGCTGCTGGTGTTTTAGGAGTGGTTTTACTCAGTTGTTTATTCAAAATCATATAAAAGTGACTCTCAAACTGCAGTTTTTATCATTTTATCATGTCAAAGAAGGAAATTTGATTTGATATCGGTTTACTTACACTGTAGTTGTAGTTTTTGTTTTAATGCAGAGCAAGAAAAACTAAATAAATTGTGTGACCCATGATGTCAAAATGAGGATTTTTTAATATGAGTTTTTTTCAGATTCTCCATCTCAGAAACTTGAAAATGATTTGTAATTTGTTGAATTTTGGTGATTTGTCACCTGACTAGCTACAAGCTAGTGGTGTTTACAAGAGCATTGGTTTGAAGACTTGTTTTTTTATTAGTTTAGAGTGATGTCATCAGGAATTCCAGCTCTATATTGTAAAAGGGGAATCCCAAAGTTTTATAAAAGCGTGGAACATTATAAGAAAGGGGTTTCATTGTGTTATGGGAAAAAAATGGTCAATTTCAAAATAAATTCCAAGGAATATCTTTGATTTTTAAGGTAGTTCAGAAAGGTTTAATTTATTTGAATTGCTGGACAGTATTTTCATGTTCGTGCTCATTCTGACTCCTTTTGACAACATGGGTCTCATCAGTTTTCAACATTTTTATGAGAGTTTTTTACATCACCTAAAAAGTTTAAAACAAGATTTGAGGAGTCAGTATTTACAGGAAATTTCCTGTTAAGAACATGAACGTGCATCACAACCGGTTAAATATTGGAATAGGAGTTTAATTCGAAACAATTCCTTTAATTGTCGCCTGTTTGCTTTTTTTAGAATTTCCTTCCTTTCCTGTGAACAAAGGAAGCTTATAATCAGAAAACAACTACTGAGATTATTATAAGTTATTTAAAGGTAAACAGATCAAACAACCCAAAAGTAAAAATGTTGACAGGATGAAGCAGAACTGAGCGGGGATGTGGAAACAGAGCAGTGATCAGTTTAAAGCACACAGTTCAGAAATCTGTGGGTAAAGTTAGTAAAACATGAAACACCTGAGTTCCCTCTGCTCAGCACTGATGGTGTTTTCTCTTGTATGAAGAACCTGCAGCACTCAGGCTGTGGAGTTACACCACAGCTTCACATCATTAGGCCCATAGATCAACAACTATCCTAAAGGAAAGTGAAGAAATCAGATTGAGCCAATCAGTGAATAAATAGATGATGTCATGCCTCCTGGACTGAAAGTTTCACAGCAGAAACTTTGTAGAAAAAGTTGTTTTTTTGGTATAAAATATTCAGTTCTCCAGGTAAAATTGTCTGATTTGAACATGGTTCACTTTCAACAACCTGTCCCCTCTCTTCTGAACACATCAGACGTTCTGCTCTATGATCTGGAGTCGCAGACAGACTTTAAAATTTGGCCTGAAATGATTTTTAGACCCCAGACGCTTTTTCTGTCACACCTTTCCTGCAGTTGAAAATGTGAATTTAAGACTTATTTTGAATAAGACTACCCTTGAGGATTGATATTGATGAATAATCTGTGTGCACATCTGTGATAATAATTAATAAATCATTTTATAAACTATAAATAACCACAATCACAGAGCACTAGATAAATATAACCTAATGGATTTCTCTGACCTTCATTAAATATGTTGAGGGAAAATGAAGCTAAACAAGGCACAGATCATAAGATTTACCATGACAGTGTAGCATTTATTAACAACAAATATTTTTTTCCTTAATGCAGGGTTTCCCAATCTATTTTCCTCAAAGTTCCCCTATCTTCCTCCCAAGCCAAGCTGATTATTTAGCCACTTATTAAATTACATTAGAACCAGTTATTATTCTGTTTTGGCATTTCTCACCTAATGTTGCTTAAACTGTATTTAAATCATTCATGTTTGGCAAATAACAAGCAGTACATTACTTCTGCAACAGTTAATGTTACAAAGTGCTTTTTGTATTGGATTAACTCCAATAATAGGAATGTGTGATAATATCAGAAGAGGGCAGATTTACTGAAGAAACCTGGTTTGAGTTCAGTAGAGTCCACAGATTAGAGGCTGTAATGAGGTCTGAGGTGGTTTTGGCATCGAGGACATTAAAGCCTTAAAAGGTGAAGCAGCAAGATTTAAAAATCAATACGAGTTCTAACAGGGAGCTGAGGCCAGAGCCGACGTGTTTGTTTCTTTTTAACCTGCCGGTGATCTGCACCAGCCAGAGAATCGAACCCGCACTGTTGTGGTGCATCACAGTAACCGGGGCGAGAAATAACCTGATTTATAAGCTGAACACGTTTGACCCGAGCATGAGAGCTGCTGATGTTACAGACATCAGTCACTATTTCATCTGATCCAGGAAGACCCAACAGAATGTTTGTTTTCATCCTTGGTTTGTCATCACCGTGCTTTAGATTAACAGTCAGTTTGTGTTCATGTCTAACTGTTTTTAGCACCACACCAACTTAAATTCAGTTGCCCGGTCCAAGAGCAGAGAGAGGGAAGTGGAGAAGAAAGAGACAGAGATCGCACAAGGCCGATCCAAAGAGAAGAAGGAAGAAAAGGAACGGAAAGAAAGGAAAAGAGTGAGCTGTTTTCTTTGTTTCTTCTTTATTTTAGAAAGATTTCAGGTGGCGCCCCTTGTGCAGTATTCTAATTCTCACTGATAATTTACATACATCCATATAAAACATGACATTATCTTTCATCTTTAGAAACCAGGCTTTCCAATTAAAACTGTTAAAAATATAATTAATTTGAAGCAGAATACCAGAAGTTTACCTCATACCTGCCAACACCTGCTGACAGCAGTGAGGAGCACCTGTTTATATTAACCAACAGCTGTGGACTGAAGCAGTTCTAGGGGGGTCCATAGAAAACTTTGGGAAAAAATCTACTCAAAACTCTGCACTTTCCAGCCCTTTAAATGAGCATTTTACTAAACTCTTACGATTAATAAAACAAAATAAAAACAGTATTTTATGAATTGAAAACCGGATTTTAACCTGAACTTTATTTGAGATCATAACTAAAACGTTCATTGTCCTTATTCTGTTGTCTATTTACACACTGAGCACCAGTAGTTAGTCCTGACTGCATCATATGATGCTTTGATCATAAAATATCTTCTGCACCATATATCATGTAGTAAATAAGCAGCTGTGAAACCCACAGAACAAGTTACCTTCATGAACCTGAGCAACATCTGATTCTTCAGACTAAATTAATAAAACGCTACAAAACCATTTTTCATCTCTTATTTGTGGCGCCCCCTGGTTGGATGGCACCCTAATGATTTGCCTATGCTGCCTATGACACAGGCTGGTTCTGCATGTTGCTGTTAGTTGACTGTAACAAAAGTTTAGTTTATGTTCAATATTTATCACTGTTGTTCCTCTTTTAGGATCACACCATCAACGAACGAGAGTCGAGCCTGGAAAACAAGCGCAGGAAGGATGAGAACGGCACCAGTGAGTGTTTGCTTTCTTTAAAATATAAAATGTGTTGGCTAGTAAAGACTTAAAGTTAAACTTTTCCTCTCAGATTCTTCTAAAAACAGCCAGAGTACCAGTCCCTCCTGTGACTCTCCGCTGTCACCTGAGAAGGAAAAGAGCAAAAGATCCAAATCTTCCAGCAAAGAGAAGGCCGAGTCTGTGAAACTTGAGCGCCTGTCCTCCGGAGGCAAAAAGGTCTGCTCATTTGTCGAGGTTCAGGCTGATCCGGTTTGTTTTCCTTCCGTCTAACTTATCCTCCTGTTTGTTTGTTTGTTTCTGTGCTGCAGGAGTCTCGACATGAAAAGTCTGAGAAGAAAGAGAAGAGGGACAGCAGCGGCGGGAAGGAGGAGAAAAAACAATATCCTTAACCCTAAACTTACGGAACTTCTGCACACCTCAACCAGAGCAGCGACATCTGTGCATCATTTACCCTTCCTTAAAATTATTCTTTCATTTCTTATCTTTTGTGAGCATCAATGCACTCAAAACAGTCAATGTTGCTGTGAGATTCCATCCAATTCAAGTAGTTTGTAAAAACTTCAATAATCAGCAGCTTTAGACTCGTTTGAGTAACTTTTGTTTTTGTTTCGGTTCTGGTTCTTTTTATTAAGCCAAACTGCACCTGTTTTATATGAATCTCTTCACTCGTCATCAGTTAACCCTCTGGAGTCCCTCCTAGTCACATGACAGGTTCACGTTGCTCTGACCAGAAAGACATGATCGCTCTAAGACTTTGGTTCAATTTGAGTCAAAAGAAGAGACTTCAATCTTTTAATCAGTTTTTAAATTGTGTTGGTAGGCCAAATAAAACTGGAGTTATGATGAATAGCATACACAGCAATGTTTTTATTTTTATTTTTTATGAACATGACCGTCCTATTTGAAGTGCGTTGCAACAGCTGGCCATAGGAAACAGTAATCCCATGAAAAAAACACCACAATCACCCGTTTCATTATTTTCTTGAGCCAAATAAACAAACTCCCGACCTCCTTTCTGACCAAGGCCCAAATTTATTGTTCAAGCGATCAATCTACAGAAGAAGAAAATAAAATGTATGAAGTCTGGCGCTGATAGAAGAGATTTATGACATTTAATACGCTTTGATTGTGTAGTTAGTGTCTTTTGGTTTTCAGTTTAGTCAGTTTTTGGGAGTTAGAGTCAAAACAAGGAGGTAAAAAAAAAACATCTGAGAAAATGTCTGCAGCTTTGTTGCTAAATTTGTACAGATTTTTGAATATTAGTGTTTATATTTGCTTTCTAAGTTGTAAAAACAATTCATTTTGAATATTAAAAAACTAATTACCCAGACTGTTTTTTTGTGATTTTAAGTCTACTGTGTAAAGTTTGGACCTAAAAAAATCCCACCTGGTCCGAGCCCAAAGTAAACCCAATATATTTTAATGAATTAAAATGTTAAATACTTCAAAAATGCCCAGTTTCACTTTGAACTCCAGAGGGTTAAGTATTAATGTTTGAGTCATTTCCTCTAAAGGAGAGAAACAAATTGTTGGAGAAGAAATGAAATATCAGGAGTTGAGTTTTTTTTTTTCTTCAGGATTTTCTTAACAGTCGCACTCATAAATCGTCTGACAAGCACAGATAATGTGCGCCGATCAGTAAAGGTAAGAAGCCTCCAGCTGCGTTTTGTCTTCACTCATCACCCCTTCGTTTAGAACTTTCTGATGTTTTTGTCTTTGTTCCGAACAGAACCGGATTTTATCTGCAAGACATCAACTCCATCTGTAGCACATCGTAGGCTTGTGTTTATTTTCTCTTCTCCCGTCAGTAGTTGTAGTTAATACTCAGATCGCCTCGTTCTTTTCCCCCATTTCACATCAGCTGAAATCTACATGTATTTTCTTTCTTCTTCTTTTTCTTCAGTATGGGCACAACTTGCTGCTGTAATCACAGTGTTATTCTGACAGAAATGTGGTTACTGATATAAAATAGTTTTTTGGTCATCGGTTCAATAATCCCGTGCTTGAAAGTGTTTTTTTTTTGTTTTTGTTTTTTGTTTTGTACATTGTCATGCATCGCTTTTCTGCTCATTTTATTGGATTCAGTGTGCTTTCTGACTCACTTACCTCACATCCTTTTTGAGATACTTTTATTTATTTATCTCCTTTTAATCAGATTAAAACAGCGGTGAGGAAAACACAACGGACCAGTTTGTATATTGTGTATATTAATGAAGGAGGTAACATGAAACGCAAATCATGTTATTTCTTTGTTTTTTCTTTGTTTTCGTTTTTTTTTTTTTTTTTTTGGATGTCCCATACAGTTCTGTGATTTCTGTGTTATTCAGGTTTTTACATAATTTATATTGAAGTGTCAGTTCAACATAAAATTCACTTGTAGAAATGTAAAGAAAATAATCTGAAACAATTTCTGACATTCTGTGCTCCAAACACAACAGTTTCAGAAACAACCTTTGGAGATTTTATCTGCTGTACTCAATGAGTGTATTTTCTTTTCTTTTTCTTTTTTTTTTTTAAGAAAAAAAAAAAACGAAACCCAATAAATAATAGTTTTCTTAGTGTCACTTTAATATTGTCTCCTTTTTTATTTTCTCCAATAAGTTGATCTGAAGGTTATTATTTGTTTGTGTCCCATATAAATACTTTCTACTGCAGATCTAACATCAAAATGCAACAGTAACGTTTTAATATCACGTCAGCTTTTTTTTTTGCATACATTAGTGAAATGTTTCATAAAATGCCAAATAAATTTTATGATCTCAGTAATGAATAACGATGTACATTCATCACAAGACGTCTGAAGTTTAGAGGCAGGAGGGTGATGTAGATCCAGGGTTGGTCTGAGCTGATCTACGGGCTTTAAGTTTCTTTAATTTTTTGTGTAGCTTCTGAAGAAAACAGTTCTGCTTTTCTTAAAATTCCCACATGAAACGTTTATTCTAACAGCATCAGACAGAGCAAACAATGCCCACGTGTACAATAAGTCCTTTTAACATCTCAGTTCTTGTCCCTGGTGGAATAAAGACATTTATGATCGATCACATGGAGCAGCTGAGGATACAGGCAGCTGTAGTGCACAATTGCATTTTGTCATAATATAATTAACTCCATATCTATGTGTCATTTAAAAATATCTGAAATATAATTAGGAATTTTTGAAGCCCTTTCTTGAGCAGTAGCTGCAAAAACATGATTTTGAGCGGAAATTTGTGAGTTTTCCCCACAAGCCAGCAAATCTTGTTTTCCTTTGACACAGCTGATAAATATTAATATTCACATACTTTTTGGGTTTTATTCTTTAAAATGACAACAGAAATTTCTCAGAACAGCCTAAAATAGAATAGACCAAAAGTCAATGAGTTATCCAGATTAGGAAGACAAGACGTTCCTCTGGAACCGCTCATTGTATCTATGATCAAAATATGCTTTAAAAGCAGGAATCTGAAAAAGTTTTTTGGTGATTTTGATCAAAGTTGACTTAATCCTCAATTAACCAGAATCAAAACCATCAGGTTGGGCTGGAGCAAACTCAGCTTCCTGATTTGAGCTGACTTTTTTGCGTGTCTGAAGAAGCCCCACCTCCTCCCTACCTACATGATTAAGGGAGGCTCCGCCCCCTCCCTAAATGTGTCTGGATTCCTCCGTTTCCTGTTTGACAGTCTGGATTGGATGGATGGGAGGACCTGCAGTAAACGTGAGTAAATTGCACTTTAATACAATTCTAGGTTTGGACTGTAGAATCTGATCAAACTGATTGAATGTGTTGAGATGATGATGATGATGATGATGATGATGAGCAGGAGACTTTACTAGAACTCTGAAAGCTCCAGAGATGGTTTGAGTCAAAGGTTTGATCTGAGTTTGTTTTCTGAACATCCAGCAGAACACGTGAAGGACAACATGATCACTTTGCTCCAAACTGCAGGAAAATGTGTTCAGGACTTTATTAGATCAGAGAGGTGATTGGTGTTTGAAGTTTTTTTTTTTTTTTTTTCAAAGCAGGAAACATTTCAGTAAACAAACCATTTTTGTCAGGAAGCTTAAATAAGCTGAGAGTTGAGTTTGGAGCAAAGGCATTGAGTTCTCCCGTTCTGACATTTTCTACAAGTTGACCAAACAAATTCAGATGAAGTTTGACTCTTTGTCTTGTTTGGTGTAAAAGCAAAGTTTGTAGAATAATGTCCTTCAGAACGTCCAGAGCAGAGCTGTGGTTTAAAGTTTCTGCTGTTCCTTAACGAGTTAAAGTCCATGTTGAGTCAGTTTGATGTGATTTTGGAGCCTAAGGAGTACTGAAATTCAGAATATAAAGATGCAGACGGTCAAATACTGTGCTGGTTGTAATAAGCTCCTGGTTTAGTGTGGATTGTTGATGTTGATCCTTCTGCAGGCAGGATTTGAACCCAGGTTCTCCAGCACTAGTATCTTCTGGTCACAGACTTTCCTGCTGAGCCACTGAGTCCACTACATCCAGACCTGACCTCACAACACGTTTAACTTTCTTTTCTTTTTTCAACCTTAGAAAAATGATAAGATTTGAACCAGCTCCTCCCAAACATTAACAAGTTGTCTTTCCATCCTGAGCCACTCTCTTCTCCTTTTCTCTTTTATTTTGAATAGTATGAAAAATGTTTTTAAGGGTTAAAAAAAGGAATTTTGCAGGATTTGTCCTCTTTAAAGTTTACCATCATGAGTTGAACCTTCCGTCTTTGCTCTCTCAGCTTCTTCTTCACCGCATTAAACCTTTTCTGCTCATATTTTAACGCCTCAAGTAGAAATCATTACGTTGAGTTGACACAGTCAGTTTTTAGTTCCACATAAAAATATAAATAAATACCCAAAGATGAATATAAACTTGCTTTTATTAAAGAAATGTAATAAAATCCTTTTGTACACCACCTCTTCACTGAGGCCTCTTGTGTCCATACATGCAACTCTTGAGGTACCATCAGAAAAAAAGAAAAGAAAAAAAAAACTGGGGGAAAAAAACCCTAAAAACCAAACTGGGTCCAAAATGTTTGTCTGAGTCCGTTTAGAGTTGCAGATTGTTTCAACTATCACCAGATTCACATGCATTGTTTTCTGTGTGTCGGAGAAGTGTCGCCACGTAGTTTGTAGCATTTCTCTGATTTTTCTTTTCCCCTCCTTCGAATTACAAAAAGTTTACCTCTAACAAAAGTTTGATTTGTTGCTCTTCTTCGATGTGCAGCTTCTGCAAAACCCATAAAACACACAAAAACAGAAGAAGCTGTGATGCGTTTGTGTTTACCAAAACTGCAGTTGAATGAGAGCGTCAGTGGAGTGTGTACAAAGTGTAAACCAGGAGAGCAGGTAAAACGTTAGATTTTCTGTGACATGAAACGGGGGTCGTCTTCCTGAAATGTCGAGCTTTCTTTTGATTTCAACAACACGGCACTAAGTGATAAGAGGCAGACTTCTTCATTGTTAAAAAATGGGTTTCTTTTCAAATAGTGGCAGTTTAAACAAATCACACATCTGATTTAAAACAAACGAGTAAATACAAAGGTTGAACATCATGTTGAATGTTTTGTAGTTTTTCTCAGTAAAACCTGGACCATGACTCGAGTTTGATGGATTCTTAACATTACCGATTGATGCTTGTCCTAAATATTCCAACACTGAAAATAGCCTTATAATAAAACGAGAAAATGACTTTATACCTCACTAAATATAATATTTATCCAACTTAAGGTTTCACCACAAAAATATGTCTTTAAAGGATTCATATGACTTTAAGTACCTCAGGAATTTGTTTGTAAATCATGGCTTTTTTTTGTCTTCTTTTTTTTTTTTTTCTTCCAAAGTATAAAACAATAATTACAACAGTTCATCCACATGTCATCTGATGCAGTTTCTTGTCCAAGTTCCACGAGCTCCACCGATTGTTTTTTTTTTTTAACTTCCTCCGAGTGAATTTAATTTTAGTTGCATTGCCGTGACGCCAAAATGCTCCTTTAAGGCACTACAAGAGGCAATTCCCAAAAAGTCCTGCTGCGTCATTGCCCTCTGTTAGTGTGACGGCTTTGTTAACCACAAACGAGCACTTGTTGACACGTAGGCATCGGTGTCGGAGCTGATGTCAAGGCTGTCGCCTCCACGATGCCAACCTTTGGGGGCGGTGTGTTGGGAGGGGAGGGGAGGGGGGGTCACAAAGAGTGGCTGTTTCCAGACGCATCAGGTCGATTCACAAACCACCTGTGTGAGAGACAAAGAAGGATCAAAGAAAAGCCTGTGTGCGTGTGTTGCAGGTTTGTGTTACCTTATGAGGACTGCTTCTTGTACAAACACCTACCAGTAGTCCTGGACCGGTCCTAATATGGTAGAACTCCATTTTTGGGTTGTGGGGTTAGTTATGTGTTAGGGGTGGTTAGGTTTAGGGTAAGATGTCGGGGCTCCAGAATTGACTGGAAATTGAGGGAAGTCAATGAATGGTTCTAATAAGGACAGAAATACAAGAGCTATGTTTATTTTGTACCAAGTGGAGTTAGACTAATGAGAATGAGCCTCAATGAGGCTGATCTCATATTGCAGGGTTGTTGGTCTCGAGGCCACTTTTTGATGGTTTCAGTCTTATCTCGTCCTCAATCACATTTATACGCAGATCTGGATTTTATTTCAAGACCATTCAAGACCACAACTGTGAAAATATCACTAAATTTAATCCATTTTATTTGTTAACATCTTTGCTTTCATTGGATTTCAAACGTAGTGATTGAAATCTCTCCTAGAAAGAAAGCAGTGATTGGAGCAGGAGAAGATGTCTGCAAAATCTTCATCAAATCAATCTTTCTTTCTTTCTTTCTTTCTTTCTTTCTTTCTTTCTTTCTTTCTTTCTTTCTTTCTTTCTTTCTTTC
>JAUBOC010000030.1:1464799-1477012 GCA_032275365.1 Anablepsoides cearensis | reverse complement strand
ATAATTACGAGATCAGGATCTCATAATTACGAGATCTTATCTCATAATTATGACATCTTATCTCGTAATTATGAGATAATATCTCATAATTATGACATCTTATCTAATAATTATGAGATCCTTATCTCGTAATTATGAGATCAGGAGTCAAATATTTTTTTATTAGGTGAATGCAATGCTCTTCCGTATAGTGTCATCTGTATCAGCTGCTGTTTTAAGAAAAGTATTTTTCAGTCAGTGTGGTGTTCAGTTGGGTCAAAACTAAACAGCATCAGTATCTAAAGTTATTGCTTAGTTATCAAAGCAACTCATGCAGAAATGTTATGAAATCATAAAAAAAAACTTTTATGTTGACTGAAGGCTTTCAAGGTGTTACGTACCGTTTAGATTTTAACACTCTCCGTCCCGTAAACGTTGTAGCCTTCACGGTACGTGGCAAAATTCTGGGTGTTTGCCGGAGGGACTGGCTTAAAGTTCTGGGCGTTCTTGGCCAGCTTTAGTCTTTTGGTTTCTTGCCGTGACTTATAGCAAAACTCTATCAAAGCCACGGTCATGGCCAAGCCGAGCCCCCCGACCAGAATATAGAAGACCCCTGCCACGTTGCTCAGGCTTAAAGCACTTGTCTTGTCCTGGGGGAGGCAGAGACCACCGTTAAGACATTTCGAACGGACAGTTTGAGGAGGTGAATCTACAAAACACAACACAAGCACAGAACTGGACATACACTTCTACGCTACCATAAACTCTTACTTTGAGGAGGTTGATCTACTAGATTCATAAACTGTCTGAGATATATCTGCTTAATTTGACCTTTAAGTAACAAAAAGCTACAGTTAATGTATCTAAGTCCTCCTCTGTAAAGAGCTGGAAGGTGAATGTAAAGTGCCAGCTGTGCTGCTGTATGGTCTCTTTACGAGGCCACGGGTAAAGGAAGGCGGTCGTGGTCGTACAGGTCTACATTTCCTCAGCTTTCTATCTTACAGCTGCTAAACTCAAGCCTACAAACACTGCATCTGCACAGGCAAAGTGGCAAGCTGTAAAAAAAGTGAACTGAACCATTTTACTGCTATTAAAAGCCAAACAGTAATATTGAAATTCATTTACGTGAGTTTTACCATTTGCATTAAAACCCGGTCAGGATCATTTAAAAAGCTATGAAATTTTTATATTTTCCATACTAAAAGTTCTGCTAACTGGCGTTTAAAGTTATTTTATATTAACTGAATTTTTTTTTTTTTTTTTTTTTTCACTCTGACACCAACTGGTTTTTAAGGGTCAGGTGGGAAAAGTCAGAGTAAAATCAGCTCGGAGAAAAGCACACCTGCTTCTAAAAAGGTTGGCACACTGTGTAAAATGTAAAAAAATATTTAGATATTTTCAAATAATTTAAACCATACTTTTGTTAAGTTTAAAAAAAATGCTGCTTGTTTCTGAAGCATATGTCCAAACAGAGAGGACGGGAAAACAAAGAGGGAAAATGTTTTTATCATTCTACAAAAAAGGTTCTCTGAAAAGAAATCGCAGCAGAAACAGGTCCGAGAGGGAAAACTAGACATCGCTCTGCACATCCTCCTGAGAGTTCTAAGGCGTTCCCAGGAGAGAGTGGATATAAACTAAAGTAAGGAATTGTGTTTGGCATAATATTTCTTTGTTGCGCCTGATTGGCAGCTCGATAAAACATGTGCTTTTGCCCACGTATTGTGATGACATCATCTCCTACGCCGTACATGATGACCGATTTCCCTTTGTGATGACGCAACACATTCAAAATTAACATAGATGGACCAGTAAATCAAGGTATTTAAGACTCAACTCGTTCTTCACCATCACTGACCGAAGCAACGTCCTCAATACTGAGGATGATGGATCGATGATCCATACCCTGCTCCTTCCCACCATTGATCCTGAATAAAACGCCCAAATACTTGAACTACACCACCTGTGGCAGATGGAGACCACCTCAACAACCAATAATCTTCTGCTCATACACCAAAACTTAAAGTCACAACAGAATTTTAGGAGTTTTATTTTGCTGTGCTGACAGAAAAAAAAACCCTGCACTCAATTAGTTGAGCAGAACCAGTAGACCTAACCCAACATTTCATTTTTAAAGTGCACAAAAAGAAAAGTTTGGAATCACCGTCTGATGCAGGTTTGCTAATTTTACAGATGATAATAAAATTAGTATCATTAAAGATTCTCTCTACTGATCTCAAAACTGAAAACTTTTTGCCTTAACTTCTGAGCCGAACAAATCCACAATAAAACCAGACTTCTAACATAACAACATTTGATATACGGTCGAAATGTTCTTCTATGGTTTGAATTATTTGCAAACCAGTGCAGGTTTGTTGCAACAGTCTACCCAGTGTACCAAGTCAAATGTTGCTTTTAATCATACAAATGAATAAGACCAACATTAAAGTAAATTTCAATGAAGGTTTGGATACAAACAGCAGTGTAATGGTTTCAGTTCTGGACTTTTCAGAATGTCATGGAGTGAGAAGAAAACTGTGGTCATGCTGCACTTTTAAGTGTCTGCAGAGTTAGTGGTGTGTCGATAAGCTGGACTACAGTGGAGTTAACCTCTATGTGTTGTTCTGAAAGGTACATAAAATATGTGTTTAGAGAAATAAGATGATTGTCAGATGCTTTACATGTTTTGCACATGAACAGTGAAGTTACAAAGCATTTTTTCCATCAGTTATAAAAAGACCTGCAGCGACTGACCTTACTTCCAGAGTCCTTGGTTCCACATTCACCCTTATCGTACCACCATTTGTTTTTCAGCTTGTCTAAGATGCCTTGTTCACTGAGTTTCAATACTGCAAGGTTTACAGGAGTTCTTCACGTGGGAAATAACATAAATAACATTGTATTATGTTATTTTATGTTATTCAACTGTTTCAACTACTTTATACTGTACAAAGCGATAGAGTAGGGTCCTGGCCAAACATGTCACAGAGAGCAAGCAACACTACATCATATAAGACCATCCATGGCTGTCCTAACATGCCAGACCCCACCTATATCGCTTTGAGTAATCGGCACACACTGATCACAGGAATGAGAGAACAGATCAAAGTTGGCAGAATAAAGCAGCTGCTGTAGAGAATGGAGTGTAAAAAGAATGGAGGCGATCCTCGCACTTCTCTTTGGCTTTCGGCAGCCTTTTTTTGATGCTTTGAAAAGTGGATCTAACAGGAACCCTTCTCTGACTAACAGACAGTCCAATCGATCTACAAACACCTGTTCAGGTTAATGTCTCGTAGAGCCCCCCCCTCGTGTTTTAGGACTTTACGGGTTTGTGTTTTTGCACAATGATGGTATATTCTGACTCTGCAGCTGACAGACAGGTAAGGGTTGAGAAAATTTGGTTCGGAACCAAACCAAACCCCTGTCGGGTGGAGAGAGAGGGTTTTAGGGGGGGACGCTGTCAGACAAGACATTATGCTCAGTTTCCATGACTGCAAGATTTCCAGGCTTGTCTCCTTTCAGAAAAAGCATTTGTCTGTAATCTAACGTCATCAAATATACTGTATTCACCACTCCATGTACAAAACACAAGGCTTTCTAATAGAGGGTAACAATTGTGTTAAAAAGGCAGATAATGAATTTAAAGATTTGAACTGGCCTAAGATTATTTTAGTGACAATATTTAAAATGATTGACTCAAGAACTATTACTGATGGTTATTCTGTGACTTAGAGATACTTAAAGGCAACATCCACACCAAGAACATAACAGAATGAGTTGTAACGTCACAGCGATGCCTTCATGTTCTCCAGCTGCACTCAGACTTTAAAATAAATCCTGATGAAGCGAAACCAGGAGAGACTTTTCTGTCTGGGCTGGATTCCTGATAATTATCAAAGAATATCAGTAGACAACAAAATAAAGACAGTGTGGTGTGTTCAGGGCATTTAGGTCTTTTAAATTTAACATTTTAGTTTAAACTTAAACAAATGGCAGCTTTTAGATTTCAACAGAGAAAATGTTTTCAGTGATTAGCTCATGCAATCCATAGAATGGATTTTTTATTTTATCTCCAGGGAAAATAATAATCAATAAAACAAAACTTTAGTTTATATCAGCATCCCACAAATGAAGGGGTTGTAATGTCTAGTAGTTTATTTATTAATACTATATACATTTTTCCCCTTGTCATTATGATGTAAATTTTATGTTTATAGAAGTACATTATTTATTCTGTTTATGTTCATTTTGGGATTAGAGTCTTGGTTTCCAGTATGTTTGTATTGGGAGCTCTATGTCAGGTCAAACTACACCTGCAACAACCTGCTGATCAGATGAGGAGCTTTAAACCACCAGGTGGGGACAATAGACCTCTGATCAAATCCAGAACACTGTTAGGGTTTTCAGGAAGTCTTCAAATACTTTCTGTAGGCTTAACTAACAAAAAAAGGGATTTTATCCATTTTTAGGATTAGAGAATTAACCTGAGACACTCATTTGAGTCACACAGAATATTTAACTTTTTGGTATTATCAGGATCAGAATTAGTAAATCTGTTTAACATAACACGTTGATGATTTATTTGTTGATTGCTCTTAAAGGTTTTTGCTGCTGGAATATTTCAGCTTGAATATATTTCTGAATGATTACCTGAGTTCTAATAATAAACATTTCATTATTTAATATTATGATGAATTTTATTTATTATGCAGTGTTGTTCACCAGACAAGTTTTTTTTTTAATCAAAACATGTGTTTCTGAGAAATTATCCATTTAATGATTTCTTTATATATACTCTCAACATCTGAATAAAGGATAATCCTCACTGCTGGAAATGAAAAAAATGAAAAAACACAAGATGCCATTTTCAGTGTTTAACTTTAGTTAAAAAGAGTCATCAGCCTCCTCTGTTCACTTACATCCACAGTCTCTCAGGTCGCTGCCTAATTATGTAAATATTCATTAATTATGCATCCAGCTGACTAGTCTGAATTAATTTAAGACTAAATATTTAACATATTTTCCTCAAGGAAACAGATAAGCAGATGAGAGTATGTTAAAATATTCTAAAACGCCTTTAGCTCTCTCTCTTATATACATATATAAAGTAAAAATGTAACTTTACAGCTCAGGTCTTAATGATGTATAAAGTGTTTAAAGTGAGATTTTTAGCATAGTGTTAAAAAAGAAGCCTAAATTTGATCCCAAGCTAAATCAAACTTTCTGATAAAAGTTATGAATAATAATCTGCCTCTAAAGAAGTGTTTCCACGGTTGGGGTCATGACCTCACTGTGGCTCATGAGACACCAAGGAGGTGGAGCTGCGGCTGCTTAGGATGTAGAGGAACCAAATGAACTTTAATAATAACATTTTTAATGAAGTGCTATAAAGAGATAAAAACTTTGGTCATAGATTAATGATAATCTAATGGTTGATGAGGTTCATTATTACAGTAAAAAAAATGTAGTTTATTTCTATTTGTATACTTTAACCAGAACAATTTAGGCTCTTAGTTTTGTGGCTAAAAAGCTGAAAATGTTTGAGAACTGCTCATCTAAATATTAAAACAACCATGACTTCACCTTTCAGTCTGTCCAAAAATCAGGAAAACGGTGTGAGAACACACACACACACACACTAACAGGAACAACCCATGCAAACAAAATGCCAACAGAACCACAGACAATGAGCTGAAATGATTCAGGTCAAACTAAAGAAAACTGGAGCAGATGTGATTTTTGAGGTGTTACTGAATAAAATAATTACTTAACACGTGTTTCTGTCAACATGTCACGTTGTCTCAGTGGTCATTACATACAATATATTCTCCTTTCTTTGTTAAATTACACACACATGCTTCTCTGTCGCTGAAACAAGCACACAGATATGTGGCAGTCAGCTGGGATGATCTGAGCTCTGACTGGAGCTGAAAAGGCAGCGAGAGGAGAAGCCGTCTTTGTGTCACTCCTCTGGCAGGATCCACAGCCTGCTCACTCAGGAGTGGGTGTCCAGAGGTAACGACATCAAATTTAGACGAGCCTCTCCTCTGAAAACACTGCAGTACTGTTGTCATGATGCAGCAGAGGCACAGATGAAGCCAGAGACACTTCACCCTGAGGTCTGAAACACAAGATCAGACGCCTCAGATTTAAAAAAACAAACAGAAAAAAAAACAAGTTTGTTCATCTTAAGTCAAAATGTCACGTGATGTGTGACAATGTGGAGGTTTGTAGAGCTGAGAACAGATACTGACAATAAAAATCAACTGCATCATCCTGCCACATACAGTACTGTGCAAAAGTCTTGAGTCATCCCTCATTTCAATCTTCCAAGCAGACAGAGATAATAAATGTTCTTGATCAACAGTTCTTCAGGTTTTTTGAAGTTTTTCTTTGAGCTTTAGCTGCTTTTTTCTCTAATTATCAGCTTTGAACCTTTTTCTTTGTTTCTTATTCTACTTAACTCTGACCTATTAAAGATTAAATTCTTGTCAACACATATTTGACAACTGCGAGTTGAGAGGCTTTGACTAGAAAAGGTAGATAAAGCCAAGGTGTACGAGGCTGCAGCTGTGTGTGCTGTTTGTCAAAGATAACACAGTTTGACAAATAAAGTAGTATCTTAGCACCAACAGGGGCCATTAGCTGAAAACTTGACATGTAGTCAATGATCCCAGGCCTTTGCTTGATTTTCTCTTTCTTACAGACATGATTTTCAGAGGCTGTTTATCTGCTTTTCTGTAGGTTTTTATTTTTGTTGTCCACTTTTCTCTCTCTTTAAGCTCATCTATATGCTGTCAGGAATGAAAAAGCAGCCAGTGTTTAAATAAAAACATTTAAAAGATCTTTGGAGAAACCTGTTGAACTTTTGATCAAGACTACTTTAAAAGACCACAAGAAAGTCTGTCTGCTGAAGCAGGGTATAAAATATTAGGAGGTATTTTAAAACATTTGCGCAGCATTGTGCAACACATGCTCATAGCTTTTAAAAAGAACCTCTTCTTCTAAAAGTTAAACCATCTGAGCTTAACATAGAAAGTGTGACAATATAAAACTATAATAAAGATGATAGTTTTTGAATGTTTGAATGTTTTGAATGTCTCCAATTTCACCTGAAAATAAATCACTTTTCTTTATTAAAAGCAAACGATAGCAAAAATTGCAAAGTCACACAGTTCTATGCAGTTAAAACTGGACATTATTCTGAGGAAATAACATTAAAAGTAGTGGGTGGGCACAGCTAACTAAAAACTTAGGTTTACTATCCACTAACCTGGTTTATTTATTTATTACTTATTACCTTTCAAGACAAAATTTTTATCTTTATGTTTAATTGGAGTTGAAAAAAATAAAACGCCTGACAATGAAACATTCTAGGGGGTTAAATAAATAATTTTCATTTAATAATCAGTTGTTGTACATTATAGTTTTGGAGAATCATCATTACGTTTGACTGAAGTGGTACTAGTGGTATGACAAAATAGCTCAGGGTGTACACAAGTCTAAAAAGGTTGGGAACCACTGAACTAAGACACTGTAGCTGATATATAGCACATTTGTCGTTTACGTCATTGCCATGAGTCGTAGGCTGTCCCAATTTGTAGGCGCCAACTCATGCAGCTGACTAATATGGGGCGCCAAGTGTAAAATAAACCTAGTTCACTTTTTGAGTGTTAAAAATTTTCCACTAACATTTTATTGTTATTTAGCTCACTGTTGACCGCAAATTTTGACTAAATGTTATATTTAAATGTTAAAATATATATTTAAATATCAAATCCTAAATCTAAATGTAAAAGTTAATTCTTACATGTTGAAGCTCACATTTAGGTATTTTTGAACAGCACGCAGCCTTGGCTGCTACTGCTCGGTTCATGTTATGATGTCATCATCCTGAGACATTAGCAACTGCTAGCACCTCAATACTGCTAAAGCCTCCCTACAAGAAATCAGACTCGCTGGTGTCTGAGCTGCACTTCAAACTGCTTAAACACAAGTACCATCCATATTGTTTTTTATGAACACATTTTGAATTTAATTAATATCATCTCCAGCGGCGATTATTGTCTGTTTATTGCAGGATGATGACATCATCAATACCGCTGTGAACGCTTCTAACACTGCTAATGGCTTGCAAAGTTATCAAAAAATCAAATCTGCTAAATGAGAAGCTAGTTTCACTATTAGTGGATTAGCGGAACTGTGCCCACCACTGATTAAAAAATAATTTAAATCCAAGCCCCTTTGTTCTGATGGAGCCTGTAGTCAACTTCTTTACCACCGCAGGTTTTACCAGGTCAGGGTGGAAAGAGGATGTTAAGACAAACAGAAATAAATTCAGAAAATCTGTACCATTAGTCATCGTTCTGTCATTAGAATTCTCACGTTTGCCTGAGATGCTTAGTCCCCTCAAGACAACGCTGTCTCCCGTGCCTACCCTAAACCAAGGCGGCAGATCAGAGAGTGCATTTATGTTTCAATTTTGTACGGGGGAAATCAAAATATTCACTTCAGTCCTGCTGGTGTTGGACAAAATATGTTCCTTGTTGGCCTGTGAATTTGAAAAAACAGAAGAAAAGATTGTTTCTGCCTTTCATAACCACAGGTCAAACAACTCAGCAACAAACATTTCAGTTCCTTTTATTCATCACAAAACCACTGTTTTATTTCCATTAGATTAGCCAAGTAAAGGGTTCCCACTTGATTCCAGTTGTGCAACAAAAAAATGGCTAAAACCTACTTCTTTTTTATTTATTTGTTTTTTGTTAAAATCAATGATTTGTTAAAGGTGACGCCAGCCTTGCCGATTACTCTGTTCTAGGATACCCGACTTTGGTGACATCGAGGCTGACCTTAGAGTCACCTCCCCCGCTGCCGCACTCTCCCTTGTCGTACCACCATTTGTTTTTCAATTTGTCCAAGAGGCCTTGCTCATTCAGTTTTAACACTGCCAGGTTAACAGCATTTCTTGAAACGATAAAACATAGCTTGTAAGAAAATGAACAGGTCCGTGAGAAATCTAATAATCAAATATTAGTGAGAAATAGTGATAGAGAACAATGGTTCATAGAAGGGTAGCACGGGGTGAGGGGGTGGGGACAATTTGAAAGGATAAAAAAAAAAGAAGAAATTTTACAGCAAAGAAAACGTTAAATAGTCAAGAGGTGGCATGGAGATTAAATTTGCTCGTAACTGAAGTGTGCGGGAAGGGGACATCCTGTCATTGTTGAATTAGAGAATAGAACATCCAGCATGCAGCTTTACATTCATCACAAGTGACAGAGCAGCATTTAACTAGCAAATTATGTCAAGTTTTCAGAGGTGATGCAGAAAAGAAAAAAGGGCGCCACAGAGAACAAGAGGAAGGAGAACAAAGAAAAAAAAAACAGACAATCAGGGAGGAGGAAGTGCACGCTGACATTCAAATGGATGTATGTGGTCAGATACCAGAAACTTCAAGGAAACACGAGAAAAGAACATAAAGAAAACAGAGACGGAACAAGACAGAACAAAACATAAAAAAAGTGTGCTGCAATTCAGATAACCCATAATACTGTTCACCTAGAAATGCACTTGGAAATAAAAACAAAAAAAGAAGAATTAAAGAGTGAGGAAGTAGAGAATGACAAAAGGCAACATCAGGGTAGGTGGAATACTATAACAACATGGAGGTTATTGTTATATTATCCCACCCACCTTAATGCTGAGCCTTTCGGTGTGGCCACGCCGTAGCCTTTAGAGTCCAGGTTCCCGCCCACTTTCATGGTGTCGCACGGCTTCCGCTGCTCAATGTACTCGTTCATGGTGGACTCCAGGAGAAAGGCAAACTTGCCCTTCGACTTTCGCACCCGGGAAACCCCGTCTGGTGTGGTCTTGACAAACACAGAGGGCTCGGCCGATTTCATGTACGACCACATTTTCTCATAAACTGCTATTTTGGAGCGCTGCGGTCAAAGGAGAAGAGAGAGAGAGAAAAAAAAGAGAAAACATTAATTACAGACACTGACAGTCGTGAAACAAGTTCCACAAAGTTGTTGACAGGAAAGTGTCATCATTTTAGGTAAAATAGTTCATGTCTGATGCAACAAAGTGGAGCTGGAGGCTAAATGATTAACTGTCTGTGCAAAAAAGCAAAGAAATGTTCCACATAATTTATTATCTAGAATATATTTTTAGCAATGGCAAAGTCAAAAGTAGGTTAGCAATCCTCTTATTTTTGCATCATTAACAAAGTATCCCTAACTGCTTAAAGAGCTTTTATTTTGGTGGCAAATAATGTCCAGAGCTGTGGCAGAGTGGTTAGGGGAGTCGTCCTGTAACCAGTGGGTTGCCGGTTAGATTCCCACATCTCAGTTGTTATGTTTTGGGCAAGACACTTCACACCCCTTGCCTGCTGGTGGTGGTCAGAGGGTCCGGTGGCGCTGGTGCATAGCCTCGCCTCTGTTTGTCTACCGCAGGGCAGCTGGGGCTACAATGTAGCTTACCACCATCAGTGAGTGAATGAGGGAATGATTTAAACGTGAAATGCTTTATAGTCTGTGGGGACTTGATAAAGTACTATATATGTGTCATTTACCATTTTTTTACAAGAACTAAAGCAACATTCTCAGCAACACTAATACAGAACAATCTACAATATTATCTGCTCATTTTTGCCACGTGGCAAAAAAAATTTAATACAAATAAAAGATCATAAACAAGCCCATAAATCTTGTGTCAAACTCAAGCAGTCCTAAAATAAGCCTATGTGGCTTTAAAGTGTCTGTGACATCAAATATTTGTAATAAACATGAATGCATTTTTGGAAAGATAACATTGATAACATATTGCAAAAACAAATTTCATGCTGCTGAGATGAACAGTTGTTGAGATATTTACATGTGAAGAAACAGGAAGTGATGTCAAAGAGGAATGTCTGCATGTGAACAGATCATTGCTTCAACGACTAACAACACAAGCTTTAGAGAAGAAGCTGATGTTTCTTTACATTATTTTGAGTCTCTATCAAAGAGAGATCAAGAAGAGTTAAAGTATAAATGATATTGTTTTAATACACAAAGACCAAAGATTTTATTTTATTAATGAGTTCCCCTTTGATGTCACTTCCTGTCTTACTTTGGCTGAAATAAATTCAAGAGGCCAGTTATGTGACAAAATGTGTAAAATCATGTGTGTTAGGGCAATTTTCTTAAGTATAAAGATGTTTTCTTTGACTTTTTGTGTTTGAACTATAAGCATGTCTATAAGCACTTTAAAGCCAGCCCTGACCATAAACTACATCTCCCATGATGCAATGCTTTACTTTAACTGAAAAATGGCATCATCCCACCACTGGGTTGAGCACTGCTCCACGTAGAGCTCTGTTTGTTAGCAGTGCTCAGCCGTAGCAATGACAAGAGGAACGTTTAGTTGAAGTTAAACATGAAACATCAACGTTAATTACAATTGGCCCTTTGATGGTATGCTCATGGTATACTCTTGAAGCAATGGCTCATGGGAACCACACACCTGACAGGTCTGGGAGAGCCCTGCTGGATGACAAGCTGGATGTGGACCAGGTCTGGCAATGACTGCACTGCTTTTTTAGATGGCATTCCACAACTGAGTTGTGTAGTTTTTGGGGTACTGGCCCACCTCTGGTAAACCACATCTAGACCACTACAATGGTGTCTTTTAGCCTGCAGCACCCCTACTTCCAGTACTAATGTATAACACGGTTTACTGTTTCCTGCACAGATACATAAATTTACAAGAACTCAGCAATGAAGCAGCACAGCTGAATTTACAGACGTTTTACAGCATTGCAAAAGGATTAAACAGAAGTTATTGAGGTGTAGTCATGAGCTAAATCTTTAAATGAAAGAACAAAAAAAAAAATCCTCATAAACCCAAGAATGATTTATATTTTATGTGGACTCTCTCCTTCACTGCAGAGTCCATCCATCCATTCTGTAAATCTGCCCTGCTCTGTTCAGGGTCACAGAGGGCTGAAGCCTATCTCAGCTGTCTCAGGTCAACCTTGAACACGTCTCCTCTTCATCGCCACAGAGGAACAAGCATCCACACTCACACCTGTCCGGTGGGAGATAAGAGCCCACCGTTTATGTCCCTGAACTGTGACACAAGTGAAGCACCTGAAAACCTGTGTAACAAGCTAAAAGGATTCAGTTTCAGAAACAACAAAACCTAACGGAATGGAAAACACACATTATGAGGAGTTAACAGATAATACTGTGT
>JAUBOC010000030.1:1441614-1457627 GCA_032275365.1 Anablepsoides cearensis | reverse complement strand
TTTTACCAAAGTAATTTTATGGTAAGATACTTGTACTTTTACTCAAGTATCACTTTGAGGTACTTTATACAACACTGATTGCCATTCCACTTTATAAAGACCCCAACTGAAGGATTTAAATGTGAACAAACAAGGATTTAAAAGCATGATATGTCTCCTTTAAGATTCTTTCCCTGTGCCAGTCATCGGGGTTGCTTCCAAAAATTACTCTTTTGTAAAAGTTCATCTGGTAATTAGTTTCTCAGAATTTCTTTAAAATCCATCTGATGCTTAATGAGGTATTTTGCTCACGTCAGACAAATGAGCACAGGCAAAAACCTTACTTAACCTTTAACCTTTTAGCAGCAGGTGACCATTAAAATAAAACTTTGGGTCATGCCTCCACAAGTGGTCTCCTGTAGGGCTGCAGGGTATTACACTGCGTTCCAAGTTATTATGCAAATTATATTTAATTTTTCTGTTTTACAATGAAACGCATGGTTTTGCACCCCCCCCCCCCCCATCCTCCACCTGACCTCAACCCTTATTAAAAACCTTTAGAGCAAAAGATCTGAGGGTGGGAGGCAGCTCACATCCAAACAGCAGCAGGAGGTTTTTCTGACATCCTGCAAGTAAATTCAAGCAGAAACTCTAAAAAAAAAGTTACCAGATCAATGGATTTGATGTTAAAATGTAACTTTGATCTGTTCAGTAAATATGATCTACTCCTGCAAAGTCAACAAATGACCATTTTCAGTTCTTTAAAACATATAAAATGTTAATCATTTGAACTGTGCCTTTGAAGTTTTTATTTTTGAAAAAAAATATTGTGAGTTTTTTTTTTAAATAACATTGGAATTATACTCTAATGGTTAATGACTTAATTAGGCTGACTGTCATTTGCATTGAGTATTTAGGAACATCAGAGAAAAGTAGTATTTGCATAATAAATTGGAACGCAGTATAAAAAGCTTGCCATGTGTGATGTTATTGTTTAATGTTGGGATGAAGACATCCTGTTCCTCACTTTATCTTCTGTCATCATTTTCATCTAAACCAGGTGCGAACATCCAGGTCAGTCAGAGTCGGAAAATAAATGAACACTACTTGAAATATAACGAACTATGATTTATTCCAGTCTTCTGTGATTTTTAAAACTGCGCACTCTGATGTTACGATAAAAATAAATTTGAGTCTCATGAGAGAAAATAATTGTCCCAGATTCAAAAAAAGATTTTTTTTTACTTCAATAGAGAAACCAAAGTTAGTTTTAAGGCTAATGTAGTTTGTGGACACAGATTTCAGACACTCTCCCCTTAAATGTAATCTCTAATAAATGAGTCTAAATCAGTTTTTGATGTAACAAAAGTTGGACTGAAGGAAATGTGAGCTCATCTGAACTCTCTGTCACAATTAAGTTCTTCAACTCAGCAAACAAGACAAATGTGTGTCATTTAGGTTGAGATGTTTTAGTAATTCCTAATTTCATTACAGAAAACACAGTGAAGCACTTTTTATGATGAACTGAATTAATCAGGTTTAGCTTTAGTACAACGTTTTTGGGCTTCTGTGTTTCAGAAAAGCTGTTTCAAGAGAAGAAAATACAGTTCTGGGCTTTTTTATTGATTATTCGTACGATTTATTACTTGACAGGTAATAAATCAAAACCCCAAAGGAAAGCTCCAGGGGCTTGTTTAGCTCTGAGCTTTTGGCCAACGTGAAGTGAAAGGAACTCGTGTGTATTTTATTTATTTTTTAATCAGCTCAGACACTCACCCTAAAGAACTCCTTAGTGGACCCAGAGTCTAGGGTTCCATAGGCGATCTCTGTCTGCTTGGCCAGATCCTCGGCGCTCTCGATTGGAGACACCATCCTCTCCACGGTGAGGAAGGCAGCCAGGTTGGCCGTGTAGGAAGAGATGATGATGAGGGTGAAAAACCACCACACTCCCCCGACGATACGGCCGGACAGAGACCTGTGAGGAGGAGGAGGAGGAGGAGGAAGAGCAGACAGAGACAAGAGAGCAGCATGCTCAGATATACATGTGGGGGTGGGAGGGCTCTTTTTTCTATCCTGTCTGCTCTGAAGTTTAGCTCTGGCCTGATTCTAAGTTACACTTTTGAACATGTTGCTCTATTAACGGCTGGGCAGTAAAAGCATCGTCTGCCCTCTGGTGATCCATACTCACACATTAATTTAATGTAAGTATCATTAAGTCAATATTGCTGCCGATACAGATGATTGCTTTGTTAAGAGCAATAATAAGCTCCATTAACTCTTAGTTTCACTCCATTTAATAAATAAAGCATAAGCTGGTTTTCTATTTAACACACAAAAAACGTATGGACAGAGCAGAAAGTTCAGTTTATTGTTGGTTTCATAAAGAATGTGCAAATTGGAACAACTTATTTATTTCTTAAATAATAGTCACTCCATTTTTACAGATGGGATAAAAGACTCTCTGAAGAGATCCGGATCTTAATAAGTCGTTTGTGTCATAGAACCGTTCAAAAGAGCCGTATGTGATGACGTCATTGCGTCACGTGGGCGGAACCATGTGTTTGGTTAAGCCTAAACTCCTCCCCCTGAGCTGCTGTACTCCACTGCTGTGTTTACTGTCAAAAAGTGGAGGAAGTAAAGAAGAAAAAAAATCAATTATGTTCGGCTCTTTATCATTCGCTGTAAGGAGCCGTTCAAAAGATTTGGATCGTTCACAAACGCCACATCTCTACACAATTTAGACCAAAGTCGTTTGAAGTAAAAGGATCATTTAACAGTTGTTGCGATTAAACTCATCCTGTTTTCTGGTGTTAATCTAATATTTAATCACAGTTTCAGATCTTTTGGATTGGGGTTCTGTAAAATAATTATGAACAATTAATAACTTACCTGTTGTACTGCTTTTTGAACAACCTCAGTTTGGAGAAAATAAAAGTTTAACTTTGACCTGAATGATGAGTTAACAGCTAGTCACAGTGGAGTCAAGACCGATCGATTTCAAACAACAAATCTCACATTTTATTTATAGCTTTTCATGTGAACAGTTTTAATTTGAACCTTTAAATAACATCAAGTGTCACATTATTTATTGTAGTAGAAATATAATGATATTCTTGGTGAAAGTTCTTCAAGCTGCACAGGAAGTGCTACAGCTAGTTGTTGTTGCTACCGTGTGTTTTGCAAATAGCTATAGAAATGTATTTAAATATTTGTGTGATGCAATGGCTCAGTTATGGTCTGTAAATGACACAATGTGCCACTCACAAACTGAACAGTGAAAGTTTCTGAAGCAACTGCTGTTTGTCTGAAATACAGAAAGAGCACAACTTAGCCAGTTTATGTTTTTAAGTAAAAACTTAATTTATTTTAAAACCTTCATGCCTGATTCAAATAGAGCTGCGTTTTATCACTAATATTATTTAATTACAGACATTTGGGACTATTCACAAAACATTCAGAGCTACAGAAGCAATGGACAGGCCTAACAAGTTTAAATAAATAAATAAATAAATAAATAGACATTGTCCAATTACCCTGGTAGATTAAATTATCAGTGTTAAGATGGCAGCCCATGTGGGTACAAAATGGATAAAAGCTGGTACAAAGTGATTAGAACAAAGTTCATTGTGTGTCAAAGACATATAAGTACAAAGTGACCAAAACTGCAAAGCTAATATTTACAACAAATTGATCTGGATCCTACATGCTGACTAGCTGTTAGCTCATCAATCAGGTCAGAATCAAACTGAAGTTGTTCACAGACGTATCTAACAAAAAGGATGACACTGATTGTTTATAACTTTCTACAAAATACCACAAAACTAAAGTTTATGCTCACATAAAACACAAATCTACAGTTTTAAATGCCTGAAAGCCAGAATGCACATCGTTCTGTAAAACCGACTATCTTTTACAGCCAAAAAACTGCAGCAGCAGCAGCAGCAAACATCAGTTTTAATACCAACCTGCTAAAAAAAAAAAAAAAAAACTTACCTCAGTTGCACCAAGCTTTCAATTTTTTAACATGTCGCAGTGAAAATGTTTGCTGCTCAGTTTGTGCTTGGAAACAAAGCCAGGCTCGCTTTAATCTAATTTTAAACAAGCAGCTGAGAAATAAACCTCGCCAATCAACGCCCACAATCTGTAAGGTTTTATTCTTTGTGCTGGTAATCTATTGTGAAAACTGTGAACAGGACCAGTCTTCACAGTCAAATAAGAAGTGATGTTGGAGGAGAGAATCCTTGGAGAAAAAGACATCACAGCAGTAATGTGATGGATGAATGGATGAATGGATAGGTAGGTGAATGAAGGGAAGCTGAACGCTGTTTTGTAAATTACAGTATGTGATGTGTTTATTACGATGCTTTCCCCACACAAAATACATTATAAACGCCAAGTTGATGACCGTAAAATGAGACATGCAGCAAAAACACGGTAGCCCTCCAAGAATCTCGAGGAAAGTCAAGCTGTTCCTTTGAATGAAGTGTAATGACCCCTGTGCATTTTACAGCCCTCAGCGTGGTGGATAGAAGTTATTTTGTGGATGCAGAGCATCACGGCCAGCATGCAGCGTCAAAACAAACGGAGAACACGAGCTTCTCGCTCAAAGACGGAGAAATGAGAGAAACGTGCAGCGAAGTGAGGCATGAGGTGGGTAGAGGCAACATTACAGCTCAAAATAACCCATATGCACCACTGCAGGGTGGAAATGCATGGTTAGGACTATAAAATGCAAAGAAATGAAAGGGGCATTCTGAGGTGGTGGGGGAGCGAACACAGCAAACCAACCTTGGTGAGATATCGCATCCTTGCTGCATGAAGGCACCCAGGGAGAACCACAGACTATTAAAAATCCCAAAGTCATTTGGTGGGTCGGGGGAGCTCTGAGGGTCTTTGGCCTCATCGTTCTCATCCAGGTGCCACTCATAGGGGCTGAAGCGGCTCACCAGGAAGAGCACCACGCTCACGCCAATATAGGCAAAAACTATACACATCCAGATCTCATAGGCCAGAGGGTCCAGGAAAGAAAAGACCCCAGGCTTGGACTTTTGAGGCTTCTTGATCATTATAGAGATGCCCAGGCTCATGAAGGGTTTAGAGAAGTCTATCACCTCCTCCCGGACCAGCGTTATCGTTAGTGGAGCCACAGCTATGTCAGCTCTCTGTTAAAAAAATAAAATAAGAACAGGAAAACAAAGAGTTAGTCAAAAAAAAAACATAAATAACCAAGCAAACCTTTAAATATTCATCTTTTATAGAAAGTATTGATCAAATTCAGAAACAAACCAACTCAGCTTTACAAGTAAAAAAAACAAAAACGACTTGCTGAAATGCAGCATTTATACATAAATTGAATAAAAGACCTGTTATAAAGCCGGTGGGAAGAAATCTGCCATTTGAAAATGAGTCACTCAGCATTTGTGTTGGTTAATGTCTTTGTCTGAATCCAGATCTCCCTCATGAATCAAGCTGAGGGGTTGGAAGACAGAGGTGGGAAAGCTTATGCAAGCAGTTCATAAATTGTAAATCAGCCTGTTACATTCACCTCTGAAAGATCCTCTGCAGTGCATCTCAGTCATGCAATCAGTGTTAGAGACCGAGCTGGCCAGTGTTTGCAGAGACTTACAGAAAGTCACAATCAGCCGTTTCCGTCTGAGCAGCTGATCAACATCAGTAATGACTTCTGCTTGTCAGGGTCTCTCATTCCTTTCAAACTATTAAAGATGGTTTTATGGAAACGTCAGGTGCCAGATTAAGAATTCTGCAGTGACACACTGTTTGCATACAGATCTTTTTTTCCCCTGGTCTTCAGAGTTGGATTTCTCCAACATTACTCATTCAGCAGTTGAGCTCTCATTAAAGATGCATAACATCTTTTTAGAGCCAGATCACTTGTGAGTTATCTATGAGAAGCATGATAAAAACCGGCAAAATACTTTTACTTCACTTTTGGACACGTCCCCCACTTCTCCTGCAGTTCCTCAGAGGAGAAGCTGCTCTGTAAAAACTCATCATTAGAGGGAACGAGAAAAAGCTCAACCTGCAGCTTTAACACTTTTTATCACCCGACGCCAAAGGCGAAATAATAACAACAGTTTTGCTTGTGACTGTGTGTGTTCATTTATCTGTTTGTTAATAAAACATCTCATCTACTCAACCACTGGAAAGCTTTTAATGAAGCATTTAGAAAAGGAGATTTTTTTAGAGTTAGCTTCTTTCAAAATGGCTGCCAGAGCTAAACAGCCTTAGGAAACCTCAATAACTCATTAAAGTGGACATATCAAGCTTTTAAATCCTTATTTTTTTACATTTAAATTATTTAGTTGGGGTCTAAATAAAGCGGAACTGCAATGCTTTGGTCTGAATTCCTCCTTATTGTAGCTCCACAAGCTCCTCGTTCACCTCTGCTCCGAGGTGTGAGAGCAACTCGTTTTGTTGCTGCCTCTTTAAAGGCAATTTGCAAATAATTGCAAACAATTTGCACGTCAGTTCTGGATGTCCATGACCTTGATTAGCAGCTGACTCCAAGAACACAACCGAATGTATTTAAGGGCTAAAAAAGTAGATTTTGCAGGATAGTCCACTTTGAATTTGACCGATATTGAGCCAATATTTGGTGTGGTAGTAGGGTTGGGTGATATTGGCAAAAAATAATCATAATTAATTAATCATTTAGCCAATAACAATTAATATGACATTAATAGACAACATTTGCTCTTGGATGTAGCTGATGTTGTGGCCTTAGTCTGGATTTTCTGGCTTTGTCGGTTAATGTCGGTGTTTTAGGTGATTAAACAAGTTTGTAGTGTTCAGGATTAACATTAGTTGCTCTGCGCAGCCTTCCACCATTGGACTCACATTGATATGATAGTTTGACACAAGAATACATCATCATCACATGGCACTAAATGCAGTCTCTGCAAATATTAATTACTGATTACATATTGCACATGATGTGATTTTGCTCAACTCAGTGTGGTAGTAGCTGAGAGTCATCAACTACATTATACTCTAACACATCGCTCAAAGTCTCACCATTTATCAGGAAACGGTGAGCAGAGCCATATTTGTTTGATCATAACAGCTATAATTCCATTCTAACCATTCTGTAATCCTAGATTAAAATCCCGGCACAAAGTGTTCTATGCATTATATACAGTATTTCTTCAAGGATTGCAAGGATTTATGTCTTTGCGTATTTTTCTTGGTCATTTGGCGCGGACGTTAGGCTTAACGGTCAGTGCTGCAGTCGAATCTTATGGCTGCAGGTCTGAGCCAGGAAGGGCATCCAGTGTCAAACAATTGTCAAATAATTTGTGCGAGTTTGCCCACTGTGGCGACCCCTGAAGAAGGGAGCAGCCAAAACAGGAATAAATAAATAAAATTATGACTCAGACATAAATAAAAGAGTAAATGCTGCAGGTTATTTTGGTAGGTGAACTTAGAAAAAAAACATAACTTTTTTTTTTACTTAAACCTGTCAGATCGTCCTGAACAGCTATGGAAAGCCAAATTATTACATCACTTCTGTACTCTTTGTAAAGTAACATTCATGTGTTTTAGGTCAAGAATACCATTTTCTCACATCCACCCCACTCCTAACGAGTCAACGTGTCCTCTATCTGTCTGCTTCTATCAGAAACCAAGGTTTCTAGTTGTCTTTTTCTCATTGTCTCACTGAGATGTTGCCAATAATTTACTAGAACATTAATGTGACACGTTGGATTTGATGGGAGCTTTGCGTATTTACTCACATTATCTGCTACAGGTTGCTAAATCCTTTTATGCCAAAATTTTACAGTAAAGTTTTGTATAAAAGCGTCAAAATGCTCAAACGAGGCACCAGGTCAGTGAAAAGCAGTTCAGGCTTGAAAGATGCTTTTGATTTAAATTTGAAATGAAGGGTAATATCTGAGCATCTTTAATAAAACCACTTTTAAAAAATGCATCACAGAACAGGAAATTAAGTTTTAGAACACCTCATATGACCTGGAACAAACAGATTTAAATTAGAATAATTAATGGGTCTAATAACCATGTGTTATTGGTTTGATTTTGATCAAACATGACTGATACAATCTCTCTTTTAGGTATTCAGAAATAAAAAAAATAAACAGTTTAAAGGCTGCATAAGTGGAGTGGTACTTACCCCATACACCAGTTCCCCCACCATCCCGTTCCACGTCTTAGTCTCTGGATCTCTGGCTCCATATTTCCCATCCGGCACTATTGACAGTTTATATTTTATCCCCACATGTTTTGCAATTTCAGAAGCTAAATCAACACAGTAGCCTTCATATTTGTCATTCCCATCCAGCTGCTGAAAGTTTTTCTTGTACATCACATACGGAGCTTCCTGTTAATTAGACACAATTTTGAGTTCAGAGCAGAAGAAAGAGCACATCAAACAGTGGCCAGACCTCGAGGGTCAAACAAAACGGGGTCCTAACTGGGGCGACGTGCACGCATGCGGGAGGAGATGCGGACAAACACCCACCGAACAGCTTACTGAGAGACTCAACAGACAACATGAGTGAGCTGAAGGAGCAAAGCGTCTGACGTAAATAAATGGAAGCTGTCAGGCTCCCCTCATCATGCTATCTTTGTCCAAACTTTAAATCTGTGGAAACTGGTTAATAAGCAAGGGGGTGGGGGGACGGGAGGGGGAGTTGCATGTACTTTGCATCAGCTCAGCACAGGAGGCAGGACAAACTGAATGGAGCACTTTTCCCAGTTCATGAAGTAAAACGCCAGCGACACCGACACCAGAGAGATTAAAGCCGTCAAACAGGTGAAGCCTTTTTTCGCTCAGATACTGAATATTATGTGAGAAATGTGTGCAAAGCACATCAGAGCAGTGGCTTCATGATGAAATACCTTTTAACACTGACTCAAGCTGTTATTTTTACTTCTTAATTTAAACATATCTGCATGTTGGTTTTAGTTCATCTTATTGCAGCTCATCATTTGTTTCAGTTTCTCTAAATATCATTGTGTAAAACATAAAACATGTTTGCCAGCATTAAATATAAATCAGTGTCACCATGAGACAATAACCAACAGTTTTAATTCACCACATGGCATGCACATGTTTTTCAGAGGTTATTTTGGTTTCATTAAGTCTCATCTTCAGAAGAAACTGTTGTTTCTTAATGTCTAAACATTTTGACAGTTTTACACCTTTATTATTTAACTAATGCTTCTCTAGTCAAGACAACTACAGACAAAATGAGATAAAAACAAAACTTGTCTTTGATCCTATGAAAAGAAGTAAAATCAACATAAAGTTAATGAGGTGACTGTGATGTATTCATTCAAATCAAAAGTATGTTTGACAGAAAATAATGTTATGACAAAACTATTTGTCCTTCCTTGTTCGAAATAATGGCTGCATCAGATCTCCTTTAATGGAGGATCATCTACATCAATTCCAGCATCCACCTCCTCCTTCCCTACATCCATGATTCTTCTTTGTGGTCTTCCTCATTTTCTCCACCCTGGCTGCTTCATCTTCAACATCCATCATCTAATATCTCCCCTTCAGCCTCTCCAGAACCCAAGCTGCCTCTATAATATCATTTTCTGAACCATTGTGATCACTCCCAATGAAGGTTTGAACAAATCAAATGAAATCATACATCCTGCAGGTCTCTCAACCATCTTGTAAACATTTGTCAGTAATCACAGCTGATTTGTTTCCATCCACTAAACTCTGCCTGCGCCCTCCTCTTCATCTCTCTACTGTCTTCTCTCATGTTGACCTCAGCAACCAAAACTCATCCCCTTGGGGGCGACAGCGGCTCAGGTGGTAGGGGTTCGGCCTGTAAATTGGTGGGTTGCCATTTTGAACCCTCAATCCGTCCATTTCAGTCGTTGTGTCTTTGGAAGAGACACATCCAGTTCGGTGATGCCGTTGCATGGCAGCGTCGCCTCTGTCAGTCTGCAGGGCAGCTGTGTTAGTGAATCTGTATATGAATGGGTGAATGACTGAATTTTGACTTACAAGTAAACCTTAATGCATTCTGTCTCACGTCTACTGATTTTCATTCCTCTTCTCACCTCTGCAGGCTCTCTTCCACCTGCTCCCTACTCTCACTAAACACCACAGCGTCATCTGCAAACATCCCAGTTCAAGGCCCGCCTGCCGTTCACTGTAACAAACAAAGATGATATCACCGCTGTCTCGCTGTATTGGAGATGAAAAAATGAGACGTTAAAATGGGGATGTGTGACTATTACATTCTGAATTTGCCTAAGATGCAGACACAATAGACAAAGTCAGAAGGAAGGAGAAGCCATGATCTTAAATGTAAGATAAGGCGCACCTTATCTTACATCTAAAAATGGCCGATGATTTCTAACCGGACTGTCTAACTAACCTGCTTTACTTTGAGCATATGTTTCAGAAATCTGGAATAGATGTTTGTTTTTGTCTGTGTTTGCAGAACAGTTCATCTGGTTGTAAACCGGCGTCACTGACAGATTACTTAATGAGACGGAAACATTTTTACTTACTCAACGTGAACACGATGGTGTCTATCTCTACAGTTTATCTTTTACCAAAGCCGTTATTGTGACGTCACTACTACAACAGCCCACTGTAATATAAAAAAACCAAAATGCTTTGGCACCCACACGGATACAGTTGAAACACTCTTGTGAGTCGACTGTTTCAACATGTAGTGAGTGGATGGAAAGCAACAGAAAACAAAATAATTCTACCCTCCCAGGACAGATTGCAACGTTGGACACCTTGACCTTGAGTGGCAGAAATCTTAAGATGAAACACTTAGAATCTGTTTGAGAGTGAGTACCATAATAGTAGTGACCACAATTGTTCGGTTTTCCACAGAGGAGGACTCGTTGGTGACCTGCTGATCCATTATAAATACAAACTTTTCGAACTCGTTCCAGTAGCCGATCTGGAAAAACGACACAGAGGTTCACAGTTATCACAGGAAGCAGAGAGAGAGAGAGAGAGAGAGAGAGAGACGTTCAGCAGAAGAGCCTCCAAGTGTGCGTGTGAGTTGGTCGGCTCGATCAGTGCAGATGGAGACACTTTGGGTTTTGCTTGATGCATGATTTAATAAAAAGCTTGTAGTGGTGCTTCTCACTTCACCTGAGCAGAGTAGGAGTAATCTATTCCTGGTTTAGCAAATGTTCTCTTACATAAGAAGAAAGCAACACCACTAAAGCAGTAAAACATGTGCTGGTGAACATTTTCAGTCATTCAGAACTTGGCAAATCAAATAAAAATGTAAAAAAAACAACAACAACAAAAAAAGAAAACAACTGGGCTGATGTTTTGAAATTGAAAACCTTTTTCCTCTATTCTATACAAGAGAGTTGGAGTTCTAAGCTTTAAACTGCATAAGATGCCCCTTTTATGCAGATTATTCTCATCCTTTCAGAATAAAAGTTCAGTTATTTTAATTTTTAATCTTTTTGAATTCACAGAAACAACTGGCAAGAAACATGCAGTCTTAAAAATGCCTCACCGTTCTTTTTGCTTGATTCTGGAAAAGTTTGAGATTCTTTTAGAGCTGATGGTTTTAGCTTGTATTGCTGTATTTTATACAAATTGTACCTATTTGGGAACATTTCTGTGTTTCTTTGTTGTTTAATCCATTCATTTGGTTGAACTGTGAAGCGCTTGTTTTTGACAAAATTGACACTGACATAAATAACCACCACACAAAACAACAGCATAGTCTCAACACAAAAACAAAGTTGGTCATGTGCACGCTTACCCCCGCGAGGATCCCAGTAGCTGCTCTGTTTATTTCTGCAGCATTCAAGAAGTCGTCTCTGTTCTGATGGTTTAAACACGCACCATACTCACTCTGTTGTCACTGCAGATCGGCTCACGCTAAGATCGGACGTGACGGCTGCTGATGAATGGTCTCTCTGAGGTGAGCTACTTGGACTTTATGGGGCCACTCCCCTTTTTGATGTCAGCTTTTATGGGGATATCAGGGTCAACTGAGAGTAAACATGTGGGTGTGGTTTCAAACCGCATTGCTTTAGGTCTCCCCAACAACACCAATAACAGTGAATGTACATGTTTTAGGGGAAACAATCTGGGATGAATCAAGTGTAAATGTACAGAGCCTATCTGGTGATACTGGACAAAGAAAAATGAACATATGGCCACAAAATAACTTTAAGCAGCCGTGTCTTTTAGTGGGAGGTACAGACATTGATGGAGTCAGATTAAATATATTGCTTTTGTTTTAACTGTTCAAAGGTATCCCACATTTATTATTATTATTGATATATGTTTATTTCAAAGAGTATACCTCTATGGTTCAATCTAAACAATTCATTTTTCATAGTACTAGCATTTACAAGATGACATTGAACGCCCTAAATGTGTATCAGGAAACAATTTTTTACTCAAGTTTGAACTTGAGTTCAAAAAAATAATAAAAAAAACATTTGGAATAAGGACAAAATCCAATCGTCAGCTGTGTCTTATAGCTGCAAGAATTGCTTCACGTCTCACTGCAAGTGACTGAAGGATGTCATTCATTCTTATATGAACACAAAATTCAAATGTTACCAATCAACAGTCTCTGCATGAGAATGACCATGCATTAATTTCTTTAAATCAATTGTCACCGGACAAGTTCCATATAAATGAAAGCAAAAGTGAAAAATGTCAAAGCATATGAGCATATTTACTATCTAACATAGCTTATTATAGCTAAAAAGGCCAAAGACTTGTTTCCTCAGAGCTCCTGAAGAAGCTGTCCAGCATGTAAACTAACAAACACTGACATGTGCCCAGGCTGACAAGTTAACTAGATAAATGTCTTTTCCAAATGAGCGCACCTCATCTCAGAAGACGTGTGTTTGCTTCCTCCCTTAGCAATCCAAGGCACAAGACATGTGTCTGTGCTTTTGGGCAAAATGAAGACGCTGCAGCTGAATGTTAATGTGAGCCGAGCGGTCGGCTTGTAGCTCTTTTTTTTTTTCCTGTTTGGCTCATTGGCAGTTTTAAAATCTAAAGTTCTCATAAATAGGGACACCTGTTTATTAAAAGTAAACAAAAACATGAAACTTTACAGAGAGAATCTCAGTGCTGACACATTAATGCTTCAGCAAATACAAGTGAATATAAAGATTTAATGTGTTGATGGGCTGAGTTCCAACAATAACCTAACTAAAAATCTCTGAGATTTACTGAAGACTTTTTAAGTGTGTCTAAAATTTTTTATCATTAGTACAAGTTCATGAGAAAATAAATAACGTAACTAAACAGATATACTTGTGTTGACATCACAATAAGTGAGTGTGTATTTTTTTATTTTGGGCCTTAATGTGTTACCCTACAAAGTTTTGTAGGTTTGTTCCTCTCCAATCTGTTAGTCCTCCCTCACTCCTGAAGAATTATTTCCAAATTGAAATCTAAAGCGGAAAAAGGAAGCCTGGGTAATTTGGATTGGATTTGGCCGAACTGGACTACACTCAGCATCCGTTCTGCCAATGTGTGAAGAAAAAAAAAAAAGCCAAAACACATATCTGTTTCCTGCACATGCCTGTTTTTATGTAACTGGAACTAAAACACACGCATGGTCTGGTACAGCTATCTTTATGGGGACAATGCATTGATTTCTACAGCCTAACCCTGAACCCTAAACCTAACCTCCCAGGTTCATACCTGACCATAAACCTAACACAAACTCTGTTCACACATTAGTGATAAATCTAACCCACCAATGGCACTTCCCCCCATGGACACTAGGCTTAGGTCCCCATCTGTTTGATCCCCACAAGTAAGTGTTTTTGCCAAACTTGGTCCCCACATAGTAGGGAATACCCGCTCTCTTACACACACACTGTGTGCTGGTATTTTAATACTGGAAATAAAAGTTAATTAAATTAGATGAAATGTTTTCAAACCTATGAGTTCACTCACCCTCCTGGGTCCTTTGGGCTTCATCTCGTACACGTCAATGGAGAAATTAGATCTTCGGCCAAACGTGTCAAACTGGATGTTTCCTGTCATACCTGTTACCTGCACCTGAAATCCATCAAGAGGCAGATTTTACCACCTGTTCTGAGCAGACAGCAAAAATAATAAAGTCTATATAATGTTGTTTTTTTTTTAAATAAACATGATATTAAAGCTTCTTTATGCTGGAGAATAAATCTACCAGTGGATGAAAGGAAATAAATCACAGCCCTGACTTTTAATTCACTTTTGGTTCATTTTTCCAGAAAAAAGCAGAACAGAAACATGAAGACGACACAGATCTAAAGGTGCAAAACTTTAGAAACAAACCAAACAGATGTTCAGAACACTTGGCGTCCTCAGACTTACCATTTTCAGGGCTCTCTCAATGTCAATGCCTTGGCTCCAGGGCACTGCGGGGTTGGCGAGGCAGTCGCCTGCACTCCCTCTGCGGGACACGTCTACTCGCTGGCGACGAAGATACCGGAAGGCCTCCGCAATGACAAGAATGCCGTCGTGGGTCAGTGCTGATGTGTACTGAGACAAAAACCAAGGGAAAAAACTGAATGGGATCAAGCTAATCACTAGTCAGAGCAGGGTGGAGACCAGAAGAACTCTTCAAACAACACCAAACTCACCAGAAGTTAGTTTATAAACTTTTACCTTCCATTAATTTTATGTTACAAAGAATTATAAATGCAGTAGTAGCAGCAGCAGCTACCTGTAGCACTTCTGATGCAGTCTGGGGGGATTTCTGTATGAAAATCACAATATCTTTAAACAAATAATCCTGTAATGCAAAATAGATGTTATGTCAGGGTTTAATATTTAATAACATATTGGATTTATGATGAACTTTACATAAAAAAACTTAAAACTAAAAGTGGTAAAATTAAGAAAAGTGAGTTCTGGTAAGAAGGAAACTTTAGGTTCATGTTTAAACCTGACATATGAGGCTTGTGGAAGCAGCAGCCACAGTGTTGAGTTCAGCCCCTGGAAGAAGGAGGTGGTTTGATTGAGGAGCAGAGGAAATGCGTGGAGGTTCTTGGGGTGAGGAGATGTTTTAAATAAGTGTTTTTCACCGATGCAGCGGCGAGTGAGGAGTTAGAGCTAACTGCGGCAGCATCAAGAAGCCAGTGGAGTGAGTGTAATGTGTTCATTCTGTCACACTCATCAGGATCCTGGCAGCAGAGTTTGGGATATACTGCAGTCTCTGGACACTTTTGCTGGAGACCCCGATGAGACGTGCTTTGAATTAATCGAGAGACAAAAGCGCGGATCAGCTTTTCTGCGTCAGGGAGGCGGAGCACGGGACAAAGCCTGGCAATATATGGCGAGGAAAGGAGATTCTCACAAGTGAAATTAAGTTTTATGCTAAAATTAAAGCAGTTAGTTTGCATGAATCGCTTTGAAGTTTTTAAATTTGGAGCTGTGTTAAAACAACAATAATCCACTTTAGTCTCACTCTGACGAGCTGTTAGTTAATTAAACTAGAAAGGTTGTTCGAAGGGCTATTTATGACAGGTAAGATGTTAAAGCCAAGTTCTGGGTTAGAGTTATATAAAAAATTATTCCTAGAAAAATTCAAATGTTCTTCTCCAAATTGTACATTAAGTAGCATTTGGAACATACATAACAGATAAAGAAAAAAGCTTACATTTAGAAAAACACATCTTATCATAATCCAACAAATCAGTTAGAAAAAAATCTAATTATTTGACTTTAAAATAAGAGAACACAGAAAAGGGTATTTAAAGGTGTTTCTGTGTGGCTCTTTTCACACTAAAATCAAATTTACATTTAAAGTATTTCCTCTGGGGCCGTATAAAATGTTAACAAGGGCCAGATTTGGCCCACTGCCCTTAAGTTTGACACTTCAAGGAAGTGTTTCCCAAACCTTTGCTACGAAATAATAAAAAAAATATAGTGACTTGTTACAAACATTTTTGTGATTTTCATTCAATTGCTGGGTTGCAGTCATGTGACCCGGATGATGCAATAAAGTCAGATGGGGGGCAGGAAGTGATTTGCTCCCATTCAAAACACAGTGAAATAGATCACAGCGAGCACACTAATG
>JAUBOC010000030.1:1378963-1392879 GCA_032275365.1 Anablepsoides cearensis | reverse complement strand
TTAGCTCAGATTATGTAGAGATTAGCTGTTAGCTCAGATTATGTAGAGACTAGCTGTTAGCTCAGATTATGTAGAGATTAGCTGTTAGCTCAGATTAGCTGTCTTAGCTGTTAGCTTGTCCGTTTGCTCAGTATTTCTCTAAACTGAGGAAATTCAAAGATTTTTCTGCAACAGTAAGATAATAATTGTTCATAACTTTTCCCACTTATGGAACATTTTAAGACTAGAAGCCAACCTCGCAAAAAAAAAAAGAATTTCATTTGAAATCCTTTAATACAGTAAAGAGCCTCGAACCAGTTTTATTAGATATTTTGCAAACAGATAAACCTGTTTGACTCTTACAGTTAAAGCCAAACTTGAAAGAGCAATAATCTATTTTCATGTCTGTCTGTGTGTGTTTTGCTATGTTAGCAAAATATTTCATCAAACAGTTAACAGATTTCCCTGAAACCTGCAAAACTTAATCACTGGACATACAAATCTACAAATGATTCACTTTTGGAGTCACCCCAATTCAAGATGGCTGCTGCTGCACTTACTAAATCTCATCCCTAACTATGTCAATTTTAAAGATCTTGAGTTAAAATCAGGCGAGATAGTAGCTGAGAGTCATACTCTACATGATTAAAGTCCTGACAGATCTCAGAGTTATGAAAGAGAGTGAGATCGCACATAATGTTTGACCACAGCAGATATACGGTGGCCATTTTTTTATTTTATTTTCTCGTTTACTTTTCATAAATCTTTGTTTAAAAGAGACATATCCTGCTTTTCAATCCTTCTTTTTCACATTAAAATCATTCGAATGAGGTCTATATAAAGTGGAACTGCAATGCTTTGGTCTGAATTCCTCCTTATTGTAACTCCACAAGCGCCTCTTTCACCAGTTGTTAATGTGTGTCTCAAAGCAACTTGGTGTGATGCTGTTCCTTTAAATCCAAACGAGGCACTTCAGACCCCGCCCCCTCCAGCTTTCAGAGTGGTCCATCTAGTTTGATAGATATAGTGGCACAGAAACTTTTATTTACAACCAAATAAAAGATGTCCCCTTTAAAACTCTGGTGATATTCTTTACTTGAGCAAATGATTGATCCTTATATTGAGGGGATTTGGGGGTGAATACGGAATCTAGCCAATAACTATTACATTTCTCAAATTGAATTGAAGTTTCCTTTCAAAAGAATTTTAATAAATGTCTTAAAATATGACAACATCCAACCCCCACAGCCAACATGCTTTGACTCTAAGCAAAAATGAACCTTTCCTCAGCTTTAAAATGGTTCACCTGCTTTACAATCCGCCCCGAAAAGAGATTCAAAACATGTTATGCGTTCTGCTTTTAAACCCTTGCTTCTATGTAAATAAGACGAGAAAAACTCCTAACAATAATGAGACAGATTTGAACACATCAGCAGCGCTTTCACTTAAAACCACCAAATTTGCATAATATCTGACATGCTAATCTGGAGCCAAGGTCTGCGAAGACTAAAATGTCCTCATTTTGACACTGCTGATGAGTCAAAGTAGCGAGCGCGGCGTTAACAATGTAGAAGAAGAAGAAGAGCAGAAGGAGGAAGAGGAGGAGGAGGAGAGCTGGCTGCGTGAACTGGTCTGTGCTGCATTAGTGGGACTGTCCGTTGCCTACACACTGAAGTGCTCTAACATTAGCCTCTGTCTGAACGGCAACACACCGGTTGAGTCACAGCAGAGGGAGGATGGAGAGAACAAACACCAGAAAGAAACACTTAAATGTGGGCTTTATTTTCTAGATGAAATCTTTGTTTAAAACCACATCTACTCTGCACAGCTCAGAATTTAAAGACAAATCATTTGAACAAAGGCTTTTCCTGTGTTCCCCTGTGTATTTTAGCTGAACTCGTCTCTGATTTCCACCTCTGCCTCCACTGTTTTTATTTTATTTTATTTTCTCAGCCCTAACCTCAGATTTAATGGATGTGACCTTCCCATTTCTGCATTTATGCACGCAATCAGTCGTAGCCTGCAGCAAGGTGTCACATCAATGCATCCTGCAGCGGCCTCACTCCACTCACAAATTGGTGGTTGAGACGATGAACACAACAACAAAGCAAATATCTCTTTGTTGGAATCAATTCATCACAACTGGAAACTAGTGTACTGGTCTGTTTGCCGGATTTTTGTAACCGCATTTGAAAGCCTCACAACAGGAAATTCTGCATCTCTGGCAAATGGAGGCTGGAGAAAATTAAAGTTTGGTGAAGATTGATTTTTCTGTACTGGAGAACAAACTGGAAAGCCACACACAAACAGTCTATATACTGCTGGACTCTGCCCTTCCACCTATTGATCCTGACTGCCATCAATGAAGTTATGTGCCATCAGGGATTTGTAACAATCATTACAGACTGACCCAGCTTACTGACAGCTGGACCGTCCTGCTTTAGCTTAGCCAAAATCCATTCAGCAGGAAGAAATGAGCTTTGAAAAAAAAAATAATAATACAATCTTTTTATTTATTTTTTTATTTTACTCATCTACTTTACTGAAACTTTCAGTAATCATCTGATGCATATCTACAACTGATTAACCTTTAGAGTCAAGCCAATTCAAGATGGCTGCCACAACTAATCGACTTTAGCAAACAAAAAGAATGCACTGCCTCAGTCAATTTTATAGATATTGAGCTGAAATTTGGTGTGGAAGTAGTTAAGAGTCAAGCCCAACATATATTTCAAGCACAAACAGATCAGATATCTTAGCTTAAAATCTTGGCAAGAACTGTTGGAGAGGCATGAGAGGCAGGGGTGAATCCCTTCAAGGAATATGAGGCCTTAAAGGGGTCATATCATGCAAAACTTACTTTTTAGCCATTAAATATATTTTGTTGTGTACTTGGAGTCTCTAGGAGTGCAGAAAATTTGAATTTATTCCCTCCCTGTGCTGCATATAATCTTTATTTTGTTTGGATCATATTTTTCAACACATTCAGTTTTCTTGATTTTCTATCACGTTTTCTGAACTATTACATCACAGTATTTGCGACAGAACTGCTTGATGGCACAAAGCTCCGCCTACTTCTACAAAGCTCCACACTAGAGCTCAGTCTGAAGCCGAGCCCCTCCACCACAGAGCACCCCTCCCCCGAAGCGTTGTTGTGAAGATGCGCTGAACTGGGAGTGTCAGAAATGGTAGGAGGTTCTTAAAGAGATAGAGCCCAATTTCAAGGCATTAATTTTTTTTAGATATACAGATATACAACACACCCTGAAGGTAACATAGTTACTTGATTGTGGTAAAGAATTGAACTATGTGCCTGAAAAATACATGCTACTTCCCTTTGAAGAGACAGCATCAATACGAGTTGATCTGAGACACACCTCAGAAAAGGGGTGAAAGAGGGGCTTGTGGAGCTACAATAAGGAGGAACTCAGTTTAAAACAGTGCAGTTCCACTTTATATAGACACAACTGAATGAGAAAAAAATGAAAAAGAAGGATTTAAAGACGTATGTCTCCTTTAAATAACATATTAAAGGATTTATAAGTGAATAGAAAGTCTTTATTTATATAAACAGCAGCTTTCAAGGTAAAATTCTGAAAATTCCTTACATCAAATGAAATAGCAAGCTTGGTAAAACAATAAGATAAGAAACCATGAAGAACATTATAAATCATACAAAATCCTAAAGATACGAAACAACGAGCAAATTTCCCATCTTAACGCTTGCTATTATTACCAAATCTGCTGAGGTGAGTCATGGGAAAGCACTGACTATTCTGTAGTTCTCGCCAGAATAGAAATGTGTCAAATCCTGATCATCACATTCATTTGCTGCATCAACACCTGCCAAGAAAAGCGGCGCATCATGTAATGCAGACAGTTATATTAGGAAATCTGTAGTTTTGCGCATCTTGGAGTCACAAACTGACCCTGGCTCGTCATCATAATGAGCTGCTTAGTGTTCTCTGTCAACTACACCGAGTATTAGGAATAGCTCAGCTTATCACATTGAAATTAATCCCCTCCCTGATTATTACGGTTTTCTACTTATCCTTTAGAAAACCCTTTAAGCTTCTTTCAAAAACAATTGGTTTTGGTTAAGTCAGTGTCAGTTTTAACTGTGAACATCTTCACTAATTTGTGCTCTCTCCTCCCGACCTGAACAATCCGAGCATGTAATCAGCACGTCTTTCCTCAGCACCAACTACCGAAGTGCCCTTAAGCTGAGCGCTGACCCAGCAGCTGCTTCAGTGTAATTACTTAGCTGCCGGCGGTGTGAGGTTTTAGTCGAACAGTGCCGCGTCATGGTGTGAGGGTGTGAATAAACCTGCGCCTTCCTGCCCTAAAGGCTGCCGCAGGCCACCGCTACCAAACCTAGTTTGCTAAAATTGCTAAACGCAGTTTGTGAGCAACAAAACCAAAAAGCTGTGGGCTCTGAATGCACAGGCTACTATTGTGCTCGTTTTCCCCGGTTTTCTTTTATTTTAGCAGCTTATTCTCACTTCATTAGGTTCAAGAGTTCAGAAAGCTGCAGCTGATCCACAGAAGCGTGAAGTGTTAAGTGCAGTTGGTGGGAAGAAAAATAAATGAATCCTCTAGATAGAACTCGATAGCCTACATGGCAGGAGGAGGATCAAGCAGGCCAATTATCAGACTCCACAGTCCGTCATATCAGACCCATCACGTTTGGGGAAATGACCACACAGATTTCAGCATGCAGCAGCTGATACAACAAGCTATTTATATACAGAGGTGTGGATAGAAAAATCTGCGACGCTTTGGTGCTGGAAGAATCGAACGGGATGCTAAAAATCTGTTTCAACCTGTCTTATTCTGAGCATAGAGATACATGTACAGATAATTAACAGAAAACAATCATTTTAAAGTGAATAGAAGCAACAGTTTCAGCTTAATCAACTACCCTTATATACGCCACACATTTACACAAATTTACATTTACGCTCTAAATTAACGTTAATGAAGAGGGAAAAGTTAGTAAAGGAACGTGCAGGCTTATACGTATTTTTAAACCTTTAATATCAACGCTGAGCTCACTTTAATATCAACACCTTGCTAAGTCTTATTATTACTTTTTTCAGGAAACATGAAAAACTTAACCAAAAGTATACCATATGACGTTTTTAAGTTTCCTGACAAACATCACAAAAAAAGATTTCGGCAATTATTTTAGAATGAAATATACGAAATATTTTATGAATCAATTTATTAACTGTTCCTACTTTTCTTGATCTGCGTTTGATGATTGAAAGTATTGTGAAATGTGACATTTTATCTAATGTTTAGATATGGATGTCAAAAAAACTTTGCTTTTATTTGGTTTGGTATCCATCATGATTTTTTGTCCAAATTTCATGCCCCAAACTCAAAATAAAATATTGTGAATTATTCACCATAACAGGCAACTTGAATGGGAACATTCAAGCATGCTGAGCTTTGGTAGCTGTTCGCTGTCGATAAAGTTAACATTAACCTGTAAGATTTTCTCACAATGACATTTGGGTAAAATGGATGATTTAACAATCATATTTGGAGTTTTAGGGTTCAGTATTACTTTATATTGTGTTTTTCTTTTCTGTAAAGTTTAAACTGGTCACAAAAAGTTGGACTTTACATGACTAAATTGTCATTTTGATATCCCAAACGTTTTTACACAATACCTATTTAAGTATTATCATAATTTGTAGACTTTTTTTCCATGGATGTACTCGGACTCTAATTTTGACACTTTCTTTTTCAAATTTCCTAACCCCACGACATTTTTGTTAAGAACATATAAAAATAATACAACATAATGTATTTTTGTCTTATTTTACCCAGGGTGTCACTCACTGTGATTTAAGGTTTTCTTGTAAATCCTGTTGGGGAGCAATGAGAGCATAACTAAACTTTCATAAACTTCAATAAGCCTAAAGTTTTCTCTTCAGTAATGGGAGGTAAAGAATCATTTTAAACACGTCTTGTTTTTTTGTTTTTTTTTTAGCTGTATTATAGCACTGTAGAAATACATAAATAAACCATGTGTGACCATCACAGTCCTACTCCCAGCTTAAGAATTTTAAAGTTTAAAATCATAGTTGTCTCACTGCAACTGTATTCTGGGAAGCTGGGTAGCTGCGTTGGCACCCTTCAAAATTTCATCAGAATTTTTGAATTTCAATATTGTTCAGAGTGTGTGTATGTGTGTTTAAATAGCCGCTAGAGTGAGATGTAACAACAATTACAACTGATTCAGGCACAGCAATTTAAGTGATGCTCAGCTTCTTCCGAATTACAGAGTCCCTCTGTTTACAAAATGACTGTACAGCTAATTAACCATCGGTTTCTAGCATCCAGCTGGTGGATTTTGGATGCCACGAGTGAAGAGTTAAAGAATCAAGCCAGACACTTGGCAGGAGTGTGGGTTCAGGCTTTTTTTAGGATGATCCATTTCATTTTAAAACAGCAGTTTCATCTCATTACCATCTGTGTTCTGGATGCCATTGAGACGAATGGAAGCTTTATATAATCTGTGTTGCAGCCCAGAACATCCCTTTTTCTTGCATCACTGTGGGGTATACCATTTAAACAACATCCACAGATTTATTTAGGTGCAAAAAATAATGAGGGGACGGAGAAAGCTTCGACTCACAGGCGTGTGTGACGGAGAAACTGTTGGAGGACTCCAAGTTGTCCACGTTGTAATTGAGGTGGAAGGGTTTTTCTGTCACATTTTGGTTGGTGTTGTAGAGCTGGACAGCAAACCTGAAGGCGCTGTGCTCCTGCACTGTGGAGCGCATGAACAGTCCACCTACAGGAAGGAAGAAAATGTCACACACACACACACACACACACACACACACACACACATACACAAAGAGAGAGAGAGAGAGCTCTAATGAGTCCAAATATACACTGCAATATTATTAAATCCCAAATATAAAGACTTGATTTCACACTGTCCTTTATAAGTTAGAGGAAACCAGTCTGAAACTAGCAATTTGGCATTTTAACTCTGTTTTGACAGAGACCAGCAGAATCCCACAAGCCTCATAGTTATTTAAGTAAGTTGGTTAATGATTAAAGAGAAGAAGAAAAAAGGCATGAAACTTTGATATTTCATGAGATCTGAAGAAATAAAAAGAAAATCTTTGAACTTACCAATGTTGATTTGGTTTGGAAACCCTGCCAGCGACTCCCCACACAAATGAAAAATAACAAAGACTGCAGCAACTGTGCGATTCCACATTTTTTCTCTCCTCCGGGAAGTGAAATCAACTCCTGGTCTGTGCGCGAGTGAGGCAAAGCGAGGAGAAGCATGTAGGTATACAGAGGGCTTGGATGCAAATTTCCAAAAAAAAAAAAAAAAAAAAAAAAAAAAAAAAAATAAAATAAAAAGAAAGAAAGAAAAGAAATCCACAGAATAGATACGGTGCGTCTCTCAGTTTCTCTCCCTCACTCTCTCTCTCTCTCTCTCTATGTGCGCCCACGGTGAATGTGTGCCAGCGCAACTGCAGCGCCAGCCCACTGCTGCTGATGCTGCTGCTGGAAATCTAAAGCCAGTGTTTTATCTCAAAGATGGAGGTGGAGAGAGGGGGAGCAGATCTTCTCACTGTGGATGGAGACCATTGAATTGGGCCAGCGAGAAAGGGAAAGAGAGAGAGGGAGAGAGAGGAGGAGGGGGAGGAAAAGAGGGCGTTTATCAAACTTGGGCTGACGTTGAATTATAATAAGTGCAGCCTCCCTGCTTTCTTCTTCCTCCTCCCCACGTCACTGCAGTCTCTGCTGTGTTTAGTGTGTGCGGTGCAGAGGCAGCACACACATTCAGAAAGTCAGCAGGGACCAACAACATATATATATATACTGCTGACTTGAGTGTGTGCACGCGTACATGCACCCTGCGAGTCCACTATCTATCCCATCATGCTGCTCCAACATGTGAGGCTGTGCTCATGCAGTGGTTCTGTGCACCATAATCCTGCGCTGTCCCCTGCAGGTGTTTCAGTGCAGAAACTGGAACTGTGAGAGCGAACGCGCTGATTTATAACCGTTTAATCAGTGCCTGCCAAGAGGCCTAACTAATGCTGTATATTAGGAAACTAATTGACTTATATGTTAGTCATTTTGCACTCTTCCTCATTCCTGCTGGTAACAGAAGGGTCCAGCACAGCATAAAAAAGAAGTACTGCTGGAGATAAGCTGTGTATTCTAGAAATATAAAACTTTATTTGGCTAATATTTGAAAGATTATAAGTCAATTCTAAAATTCATGACAACCTGAAAGCAATTCACAGGAAATTAGGGTAATTAGCAACAATTTGAGTAAAATGATTTGGCATTAAAAAAAAAACCTGAGGCTGAATCATTTAGCAAGACAGGAAAGATGAGTTTGTCATTTTCAGAGGTTACAAATTGACAAAATGTTTCTTATTCATAAATACACAAAAATAAAAGTGATATTGTTTACAATAAATTAAAAATATAAATGTAATCAGAGAGTTAAATGTAAATTTAAATGTTAATTTTCAAAAAAAAATGTTTTAAATATTTATTATAATAGGCTGATTCTAGTAGGAATTGTGAGCTTGTGGATGTGAATTTTCACATTTTCCCCCCCTTTATGGAAACAAACCTTAGAGATAAAGAGGAAAATAATCATTAAACTCATAGGGGATTAAAAAGCTTTTGCAAAACAAAAAGTTTAAAAACTGTTTGGGATTTAATGATGAACAACTGAGAGTTTGGAAAGATTATAAAAGGAATCCCTCAGGGTTCAGTGTTCAGTCCTAAACGTTTTCATCAGTATCAATTAAATATGTTTTTAAATTATTATTAATAATATTTGTAGATTATACCAATATTTTTTCCTCTTCATGATTTCAAAAGGAGAATAATAAAGTATGTTTTGTGAAATGTGTAAAAACAATAATATAATAAAATGTGTTGTTGGACCCCAAACCAGGTGAGCAGGAAACCGGGTGATATAAATAAAGATTTCTTATAATTCTTTAGTTTGTGGAATCTAGGGGGATATTATGTCAATTTGTTTGAATGACAGTATGTTTCTCGATATCCCAAAGTCTGTCATGATATGATTTTGACTCAATAAAACTCACAAGTTTACAATCTATACGATGTGATATATATAGATGGGCAGATGATATGATCAATGTTTTTTTTTGTCTTGATGTAATTGAATTATTAATCATTTAGTTTGTATGTCAAAGTGGATCAATGTATTGTTAGACCCCTAGTGGAAGATTATTGATTTTTTTTTATTTGAATGAAATAAACAAACTAACAACATAAATATGAAGGAATCATGGTATCACATTCTGTTCAGCAGGAGTAACTTGCATATATTATTGGTACTATTAACTGAAAATAATTCTGGACCACTCTGATGTATATTGTATTGGAACACAATCATTACTGCAAGTTTCATCCAATAAGAAATCTGGCATCTTCCCCGGGTCTGAGTGCCAAGATGGGTGCATGGAATGTAGTGAAGGAACAAGAAAAGCTGCTGGTGGAGGTGGAAAAAAAAGCAGAAAAACTATTTTAGGAGTAATAAGAGTGTAGCAGAATCATATTTGCCTTTGCACTGAAACAGGTTTCCCAATTTTGCAGCGATCCAGCCACATTCTAATAGGTTGTTCAGGTTGTGGAGAGCGTAGCAAAGTCATCACTGAGCGTGAAGGAAGCCTTAAATATAGAACTTCAATTTCTTTCCACAGACTAGGTCCATCAACAGAGTCTGTTATGCTTGTTTTATCCAATGTTGATGTTTGATCTTCCCACCAGCACAAAAAAACAACAGATTATTCACCCTGAAGTTTTTCTATGAATTACTTTTTCTATTCATTACATGGCAGCTGTTTTTAATAGGCTGTCTGCATTTCTGATTGAGATTGATTCAGGAAAAACACACCAAAAAATGTAGCGACCCAGTTTATTACTGTGATTTTCCCAACATTCTACCAGAAACGCAACAAAGGAGTTTTTCTCTGTCATAGTTTAAACATAACATGCAGACATCCCAATCGTTTAGACCGATAGTGATAATAGCTTGCTTTAAAACCCAACGTTAAAAATAAAACAGCTCAATAAAACCTCTTAAATGCTTCATATCCACAGCCACTAAATTTAATCCTACATTAATAGTTTTGAATATTTACTGTGTTATGCAGCATCTAGACATTAACAAGATAAGGCTGGAAGAGGAGATCCAAATGGGTTTTAAGGGAGTTTTATTGTTCAGTTGTTTCCTTTGTACTTTATCGCAAAAGGCAATTTAAAATGCATTATGAACTGTATGCTGCAGCAGGTTGAGAAATGTGACTTTTATTGAAATGCGCTTATTGAATTTTTCTGACTGGGCCTCATTTGGTGTAAACATTTATCTCTTTAATGGCATGATAGGTAATTTTTTTATTCACTCCAGTGTTGCTTACTCACTGTGGGAAACTGATAATTTGATAAATGAGCTGCAGAATGGGCTGTATAATGTGTGTGTATGTGTGTGTGTCCAGGGGAGGGGAGGGAGAAGGGGGGCATCCTCTTTAATTAGATTGCTGCATCAGCAGCAAAACAAAACAGGCAACAGACTATTGATCTGAATGTGATTTGATTGGTTGGACTGCAGCTATTATCTTTTATAGAAAGTGCTGAGAACAACTGCACCATAATTAAGTTCAATTTAATAAACTAAAATACTGTTGGAGCAGGATGATCTTTTTCCACAGATATGATGAACCATAATTAGTTTGTCTAGAAAAAAAATCTTCTGTTACTCCAGAGATTATGTGTTTGTGCGTATTCAAGAAAAAAGATCTGCATATACCTGAATATACCAGAGAAGTTATGAATCATAACACTTAGAAAAACAAAAAAGGACACTAAACTATACACATAAGTGTAACTCATAAACTAAAACACAATCAGGTCCATAAATATTGAAGCATCGACACAATTCTCATATTTTTGGTTGTAAACACCACTGCGATGGATTTGATATGAAAAAAACAAGGTGTGCTTTAACTGCAGACTTTCAGCTTTAATTTGAAGGTATTTACATCCAAATTGGGTGAAATGAGTACAACAGTTTGTAGATGTGCCTGCTTTTTAAAGGACAAATTATCCATCTTAAACCAAACTTTTACCTTTTAATTTTTTGTTGGAAATCCTTTGCAGTCAATTACCGCCTGAAGAACCCGACGTGTTTTTAATGCAGCGCTGCCTGAGGGCCTGAAAATCACGGGCATCCAATATTGATTCAGTTCTGTCTCTTGAGTTTAGAGATTTCTTCAAATTCTTGAAATATTTTGATGATATAAAATGTAGAGGATGGAATATTCAAAGTCGTACAGATTTTCTGTTGAGATATATTTCTGAATTGGCTATATTATTCTTAAACACACTCCTGTGGCCCTTATCCCTGCTTTTTTTAAGATGTTGCTGCCATGAAATTCACCTTAAAATGCTTTAGTTTAAACATTTGATGAGTTCATTATGTTTTATTGTGAATAAAATAGTGGTTTAAGACAAAGCTATGAAACTGCATTATGTAAAAGATCAAGTATTATTATCGTTTACCTTTTAAGTTTGTTTATTTTGCTAAATTGTATCATAAATTTAAAATTTATCAATTGATTTGGAATTTCTATATTAAATGAAATTAAAAAATAATCATTCCCTTGTTTTCCTTAAAGAAATCATTAGCTGACCGAACTGAAGTCACCTGCAGACCGGATGTGGCCTGTGGGCCATCAGTTGAATAACCCTGGTTTAAGATATATAGCAAATGCTTACATTTTTTTAAACAATCCAACTTTTTTAGACATGTGGCTCTAATATAGAGCTGTTTTGAAGGTATGATCTATAAAAATCCGACCTTTCTGCTTCTTTTAGCGTGCAGAGATCCCTTTTGTTTTTCCTCTCAAAAAACAGATTATTGGGTTTACTTAACTCAGTTATGTCAAGTGGTTCCACTTAACTGAGTTGAGTAAGTCCAACGTAACTTTTACTATTTATTTCAATGTAATTGTGCAAGGTGGTTAGATTTACTCAACTCAGTTAATTTAGTGGAACCACTTCACATAACTTGGTTAAGTAAATCCAACAATCTGTTTTTTGAGTGTAGTGCAGGTGGAACATGCAGAAAAAGCGAGCCGCAGTAAGTCCAAAACTCAATGACTCGTCAGCACCAATGCATCTGTTTCTGAAAGTGGTAACCTTGTTTTATAAATAGCAACTGCTTGTTATAACCCTCAGAATTATGCACACAAGTTGTAAGCCTGGGGGAGTGAAATGGCCTAAATACAGGCACATCCAGTCCTAGAATTAGCGGTTATCAGAGATCACACCGCTGCAATCAGACACATCAGCTACACAGAGATTAAGTCATCAAAACCTCCATTCACTGAGTTGTAACTAGTCTTTACAACTAGTCTTAAATAATCTGAGCTCAGCGTTATTGTAGGAGGTCTTTGTGGGACAAAACATAATCTTAGTAAGGAGTGCTTACAAAGAGGCTGATAACAAAACTGCAAACAAGTTGTGTATTTTTAGGATAACAGTGTGATCACAAATGTGTATGTAAGATTTTAAGAGATACACTAATGAAACAAATAAACAATGGTAAGCATAAATACGAACAATAAAACTACTGGAGGCTATGTTTGCTCATGTTAGTTCAGTTTATTTTTGTCACACAAAGGGTTCTGAAGTTAGCTGTGGACTCTAGATTTACTTTGGGTTTAAGGCTTTTTATTTAAAATTTTCTATATTTGACCTATCATGTTGAACTGAAGATTAGGTTACAAGTTGTGTAGTGAGAAATTAGGCTTTTATAGTGCATTTGTAAAACAAATTTGCAATAATTGCTCCTTTTTTACAGCCAATCTGCCTCTCAAGGCAAACTGTAAAAAGCTTTGCTGTAGCTTCTAATTGGACAGTTCAGTCCACTGTTAACTGCCCTAAACAATGCCCCACATTGTCTGCTGCATCTATAAATAGGAGACGTTGGCTGCCTTTGCTCACACAGCCACTGAGGCTGCTGCTGCTGCACCCTGCAGCACGGCCATCCACAGCAGTCCACGGCCGTCACCGGGTCCTTACGCAGCGTGGAGCTCCGCTGGCCGACACCTGTGACTCACCGGGTCACATCAGCTCAGTCATCAACACCTCTGCTCTGACAGAACTTTGCTAAGATATTGGGAGTGGGCGGTGCTGCATGAAGCCTGTTTTGATAAGCATCAAATCTAAAATCAGAACTCCATCTGGGGACTGAGGATTTTATCTTTTTTTTTTTTTTTTTTTTGGCTTCTAGTCGTCTAACGAAACAGCAGTTTAACAAAAATTAACAAAGTGAATTTTATGTGAAAATGTAAAGAATGTCTACTGAAATTTTCTAATGAAGCTGAAACTAAGTTTGTTAAGCTGGAATTTTTCTGCTAAGCTTAAAGTATCAAAAGGTTACCTAAAAGCAAATGTAGCAACATAGCTCAAAGAACAAACATTAGCTGCACAATGCTATAATGTAGCAAAATGCTAGCTAAAAGCGTAAGCAGGAAGCTAAATGTAGCATGAGACTAAAAGTAGCAGAATGATAGCTAAAAGCTAAAAGTAGCAATAGGCTAAGTCAAAGATGCAAACATTACAAATTCAGTTAAATGCTACTTAAACGTAGCAAAATAAGAGTATTTAAGAATTAACTGGAAGCTAAAAGTAGCAAAAGGTTGTTTGAAAGCTAAAAGTAGCGAGATGGTAGCTAAGTATTAAAAATAGCTAAATGGTAGCTAAAGGCTAAAAGTAGCAAAAGAATACAAAAACAGAGCGAGTAGTTGAAGCAGATTACAAGGTAAATGGTAAATGGACTGTACTTATATAGCGCCTTTCTACCCATCCAGGGCACTCAAAGCACTTCACACTACAATCTG
>JAUBOC010000030.1:1277297-1303503 GCA_032275365.1 Anablepsoides cearensis | reverse complement strand
GAAATATATGAGTTTGTATGTAATGTATGAATATAATATACAAGTTTCACTTTTTAAATGGAATTACTGAAATAAATATACTTTTTCATGATATTCTAATTTTATGACCAGCACCTGTATATATATATATATATTGCTGCTGCTGAGAAGCTGAATTACTCTGTAAGCAGGTATCAAAACACTGTTAGAACCTGTTAAAATAATATAGATGACTTACATTTGAAAACCCAAGCTTACTTTTATTATAAACCTTGCTTCTGTAATAATGAGCAAATAATTAGGTGTTCCTTGAGGGGGACACACTCCGATAAGTATTCAGATTTAATGCTCAGAAGTTGAGCTACAGGTCAGACAGCTTTGCTCCGTCCGTCTCTTAATGGAAGCAGAGGAGCAGCCGAGGACCAAGTTAATGTTTATGTATGTTAATGTCACAGATGGCGACTTGTCCCTGAAGCTGGGAATATTTTTAGTTACTTTTCACAGATGTAACGCGGAAAGGATGACCTCAGGCTGATGTGAAGAGAAGCCAACGCAGCCAGATTTAAAACTCTTTAGTTTTCTGTGTGGTCTGAAATCAAACCGTTTGTAATCAAACAGGTAAATCTATGTAAATAACCTGTGTGAGGGGTTAATGTGAATGTAATGTGTTTAGTGAAGCACTCACTCAAATTTCTTGGTTGCTGACAGGACGTAGGACATTTTTTTCTCTCCAGCAGTATTACTTTTCTCTTTGGCTCTGGAAGACAAGAGGAAGTGTTTACAAAGTGTCCCCATACCATCGCTTGCATGTTTACTCTAACAGCTACAAACTGCGACTAAAGATGCAGGAATCTGGGAAAAAAAAACACACTCAACTGATTGTTTCTGGGTTTGATCCAGCTGCTGTCATTCTTCACCAGCTTCCTCACGCGGATGTTTTCCAACACCTGCGTTCTGTTGACTTCTGAAATAGAAGAACAGTCAGGAATGGTGTCAACTTTGAATCTGAACGCTGGTTTTTGGAACTTTTATGCTCGTTGAAATGTTTATTAATATTTTCTTATTAGAAACACGATGAGACTTCCTAAATTCCTTTAAAAACACGGATTTCATTTTTTTTATTATTATTGATATTTTTCATTAAACCTGCTCGATTTTAGTCTTCTGAGACTGATACCACTTTTAGTTTTTAGCTGTCGTTCTGCTACTTGCAACTTTTGGTTAGCATTTGGCTACTTTTCACTAGCATTTCACTGCTATTTGCTTTAGCTAGAGTTGTCCATCTTTTAGCTACTGTTCTGACCTTTGTAACGAGTCACCTCGGGTTTACTAATTCTCATAGAAAATGTTGGTTTTATTACTTCTAATAATTGTTCTAAACTTGTTTTAGGACCTACCTTTGGACATGTTTCCTCTGATGCTCAGGTTGAAGAGTTGATGATGATGATGATGATGAGCGGAACCAAAACCTGTTTGATGAGTTAACACCACAAGTTGTAAAACTTCATTCTGCATCAACCAGATGACTTTTCTGTAGTGTAAAAATTACATTTCAGCTTTAATTTTGCACAATCATCCCCTTCTAAACCCTTTTTTTTTTTTTTTTTTTTTGTCAAGGCAAAGATCTGACCCGTCGTCTACATTTCTGAGTTCTCGTCACATTTTAATACCATCCCGCTCTCCTCGCTTTGTTTACCCGGCCACGTCCCGGTCACACTCCGCATCTCCCTGGGGTGCCGTTGACCTTTCTTGACCCGCACTTAGTTTTTAATCTCTCATAATGAATCTTATCTGACGACGTGCCAACGCCAATTAGCCGGGTCGCAATTTGCTATGCATAAAAAATGAAGTCCATCCAGACTGTATAATGAGCCCTGAAGTCAGCGAGCGTGTAATCAGAACCGGAGTGAGGTCCGTCCTGAGGGTCATGATGTTGTGTTCTCACCTGTTGGAGTCTGCAGCAGATGGTGTGTGTGTGTGTGTGTGGAGCCGCCTCTTGTCTGTGTGGGACTCAGACAGGAAGGTGGTGATATTTAACTTTAGTTTCCTCCCACCTTACATCTGTGACAAGTTATGCACCTGTATGAGAGAGCAGAAATGTGTGTGTGTGGGGGTATATCCTGTTTTTTTCTGTCACATTCCAGAGATGTTATTCATTACAAATTTTTCCCCTAGCAAATATAAAAACTACTTTTCATCTGAACATCCTCTTGTTTTGTAAAAAACAAACATCCATCAAATTAAACCCAGTAATCAAACCCATTGATTTGTTTGAATAAACGTTAATTTTGGACGCACACTTTATGTGTCCCGCATCTCGTCGGAGTAAAAACACTATAAGGAAGCTGTTTTTTTTTTTTTTTTCATCTTGTTTCGCTTCTAGTTTTACAGAAAAACATTTCTTGAAAAACACGCTGTTCCTTCAAGGATGTGAAGAATCACGCAGAACCTGATCTGAGAGAGCTTCAATCTGCTGCCTTATCAGATTCTTATCAGACGGGCTGTCTGCAGTGAAACTGGCACAGGCCTAATGACTTTAACATCCTGGTCAACTGGAATATTTACAGATGGGGGTAAAAGTGTTGAAACTGAGTAAACAGTCACATCTGTCTTTAGTTAAAAATCATCATCTGAGTTTATTTTGAACTTTCCTGTTATCTCTTATCTCTAAAAGAGTGATGATGTGTTTGTCTGCTAGAAAAATGTCTCCTAAACAAGTGAGTAGATTTCTCCTCAGGTAAATATCCACGACAGTGATTTTTAGAGTTAACCCAATTTAAAAAAAAAAAAAAAAAAAAAAGCCAGCCATAAGCTAAGCAGCTTTTGAAAACACAATTAACCCCATTTATTTTTATCAATGTTGGACCTTTTTTATGTAACTAAACAGTAAGCTTTAGAAAAAAACTTGCTTCATTTTAAAAATACATTTTAGCTTTAGTTGCCGTATGGCAACTCAGTTTTGTAGACTACACTACACAGTATATCTGCTTATTTTTTTTACGACAATTTGAGTTTCTTGTTGCATTTTATGTATGCATTTATTATTGATTGCTTGGCTTAAAAATGGGGACAAACTTATAAAACGTTTTATTCAGTGGTCATCATGTTGTTGTTTTTTCCTTTGTCTTATTCTAAAAAAATAATTGATCTTGAATTGTTTGCAATATATGACTTTATCTAGAAGTATTGTTTTTGATGTCAGATTTTTTCTTTAAAGACATTGAGATTATATGAATCAGTCAGTGGAGATTTTATGTTTTCACATGCTTTTTTTTCCTATATCTTGTACATGATGTAAAAATGTGACCAAACTACATTCTTAAAGATCTAACAAGTGGAATGGAATTACAAACATTGTTCGTGGTTTTCATTTTTTATATATAACTTGTAAAACCCACACTAGTGTGGTGAATAACTTTACTGCTGCATGTTCAATAAAACAAAACTAGAGGAGCAGCTTAACAGTTGCTGCATGAATAAACACAACTCAGAGTAATTATAAATTAAAGACAAAGGTATTTGTCATAGCATATTTAAAAACCAGTTTGCTTTCTGTTGTTTTAGAGATTTAGACACAAAGATATTAAAGTTCTTTCTTTAATAAGTGAAGATCAAGCCTTAATTTATTTCCTAAAAGACTAATTTAGGAGCATCACTCTTTGTATTTAAACTTGTTGAAATTTTGTGAAAAGTTTTAGGATTATTAAAACCACTCTAGTCAAAAACACCCTTGGAATATAGGAACAGATAGTTCAAGTGATCTTTTTTCCCTTTAAAATCTGACTTTTTTTAAACAAGTAGGCTTACAGTCCAGTTTTTCTCTCTCTACATATTAGTTCATATCCAAAGTACACAGTAGGATAATTTATTATTCAACAACTCTTTTAAAATGTAAGTAAAAATTAATACTTCAACAGAAGGGCAATTTATAACAGAGTAGGTTTTCCTCATCTTACACCTGCCCCCTATCGGCTCCATTGCGGCACTGCAGGTATTTAGACAAGAAAAGACAACTATTTTTATTTATTTTATCCTCTCATCGCTGGAATGTTCTTTAAGTAAAAAAAAAGTGTCCTCATACATGTATAGATTTTGGTTGATATAGATGTATAGATATAAATATTGGTTTATTTTATGTTGATGTCGCAAAATATTTTATAGTTCCTGTCTAAATGGCGCAAATTTCCCACTGTTTTTGAACACATCTTTTCCTTTTGCAGAGGTTTGACCCGGAAGTGACGCCACATTGTGTATTGGATGTCTTTTGTCGTGTGGTAGCAGCTCTGTAAGTGTTTTTGTTTTAAAATGCGACTTTTTATATAAATATACAGAGACTTTATCGTAGTTGTAATACTGATCTCATATGAAAATATCCACCGTAACATACTAAAATTTCAGCCGCTACCAAGCTTGTTAGCGTGTTAGCAGGTCGTTAGCATTAGTGGCTAAACAAGCTAACTTGTGTTTAAACTCTAGAAAACAAATATCATACGCCTGGTAAAATGCGATTTAAGCTCCACGACATCATAAATTCAAACATTTGTGTTATTTATATGCTTATAAGAACATCACGTCTTAATAACACTGTTATGTCTAAAATTGATACGAAAACTACTGTTGTAAATGTGTTACGTTTTAGGTCCATCAAAGATGACTACAGCTGCAAGGCCAACATTTGAGCCGGCAAGAGGAGGAAGGGGGAAAGGAGAAGGTGATCTGAGTGCCCTCTCCAAGCAATATTCCAGTCGAGATCTACCTGGTCACACCAAGATCAAATACAGGTCGGGAGACCAAACATAAACACAGTCCTATCACCCTGTCAGTATTTGTGGTCTCGTTTTGAGAGTGAATTTACTCTGGAGTCCTGATTCTTAAATTGTATTTCTTTTTATTTTCACGTTAACTAGGCAGCCCACCCAGGATGCCCCCGAGGAGGTGCGTGCCCGTGATTTCCGCAGGGAGCTGGAGGAGAGGGAGCGTGTCGCTGCACGTGAGAAGACCAGAGAGAGGGGACCAAGAGGTTCAATAAACTTACGGTTTAAAAATATCTCTGTCAGAGCCTCTCAGTTTATCCTCCTAACTTGTTTTGATTTTATTTCTTCAGAACACACCACATCATCATCATCATCGTCCTCATCTTCATCTTCAAAAAGGCCCAGGCTGGATCAGATCCCAGCAGCGAACCTTGATGCAGATGATCCTCTCACTGATGTAAGACATTGCATTAAAGCCCACATTGAGCTACCGTTAGACCCTTTTACTGACTTAACTTTTTTCTTTAGGATGAAGAGGAGGAGAACTCTGACGAAGAAAGTGATGATGACGACACTGCAGCTCTCCTGGCTGAACTTGAAAAGATTAAGAAAGAGCGGGCTGAAGAGCAAGAACGCAAAGTAAATATTTCACATTCATATGTTTGCAATGTAGCTGAAATTCAAGTAAATTACTAATTGTTTTGGAGAAAAGAAAGATTAGTTTGTTGTTGTTTTTTTAAAGGAGCGAGAGCAAAAGGCAGAGGAGGAGAGGATTCGAGTGCAAAATGTCTTGAGCGGCAACCCACTGATTAATTTAGCAGGACAGCAGCAACAGACCCAAACTCCAAATACATTCAGAGTCAAGAGAAGGTACCTCACACACAGACTTTCTGTGTCTGAATGATTGTTTGAAATGAGAAAAAACTTTTCTTTGTTACCATCCCTAATTGAATCTCTATCCTTCCAGGTGGGATGATGACGTTGTGTTCAAAAATTGCGCCAAAGGAGTGGACGAGGCACGAAAAGAGAAGCGTTTCGTTAACGACACGCTGCGCTCTGAGTTCCACAAGAAATTTATGGAAAAATATGTAAAGTAAAGTAAAGGACATGGTGTGGTGTTAACCTTATCTGAATATTTTTTTATGAGCCAATGTTTTTGTTTTCAACATTTGAATGCTTGATGTCATTTATATACTCTTAGATTCATTAGTAGCTGTACAGTCAGCAAGTAAATCACTGCGAATAAGTGAGCTTGTGAGTTACATCTGCAGTGTAAAATGTGACAATTCTGTATTTTATTGTTCTGTTTTGTTTTTGCTTTTTTTTTTTTTTTTTAATAAATGATGACTTTGCCCCCCAAGATTTTTTTGTTTTGTTTTGATTGTTTGTTGTAGTTGTACAGAAATACAGCTGTTAGTCGTGGGCAAAAGTTAACTTTACTATCAAGACTAATGTAAAAAACATGTTTTTTATTTTGTTCTAGCTAAACTCTGCAAGAAAGAAAATGTGTTGTGGAGAAAGGTTGGTGGTTGAAAAAGAGGAGAACAGGTGTTTGGCCACTAACCACAGTTCAAGGAAGTAAGAAATTACAACACCAATTTGTCACTTAATTGTCAAATTATCTTCTATGATTAGGTGATTATTTGCAAAACTGAATAACTTTAGAACAATATCAGAAGGATTTCAGAGTATTTCCTCAACAGTGTGTATTTTTTTCATATGGTTGAATGCAACAAAAAACTTAAGAATAAATAAATTTGACCAAGGATAATGTGATTAAAGCCACATCAAACTTGTTTAGCTCATTTTCTGCATAGCCAATGTGCATTTCAAGCAGAACATTATTACAATTTGAAAAATACATAAAATCTACACACGCACTTGAAACATTTTGAAATTTAATACAATAAAGAAAACTTTAGACATCAAACATTCAATGTATAGAAAAAGGGCTGGAGTAGAAGCAGTCTGCCAGCAGGGGGCGCCCGGTCACGCAAAAGGCTCATGTGACGTCTTCGTGAGGGCCGTAGAAGCAGTCTGCCAGCAGGGGGCGCCCTCTTTGACAGGACGTGGATTGGGAGGTAGCTGGCTGGGACGGACTGGGAGTAAAAATGGCAGCTTCCGTTTGTTTGTGGTGTTTCGCTTTGCTGGAAGAGGGAATGTAAAGGCAGCGTCTTGTGGGAACAACGGATTTCCTTCGCAAACTCTTTGTTCACGCCACTTTTTTCTTACTCTGTCGTACCTGGAGAAGATGGAGAAAAGCGGGAGCATCGACAGCTTGGGCTCGAACAAGCCCTCCCGACAGCCGAGTGTTGATTCATTGTCCAGGTAGGTAGTTGAACCGTCTTTGCTATTTAGATAGCTGAAAGTTTTAAAAACCACTGCGTGGCTTATTATTTAGGCTTTATAGCTTAATTTGACTCGTATTAATTGTGCAATCTTTTAAAAGTGAGTATTAAACCAGCATTAATGAATTGCAGTCTTCTTAAACTAACAGTATAAAATCACCGATGTGTTGACTCTCTACTGAGACTGTTTTCTGTGTCAATTTAAGCAATTAACCGAATAAAATAGAAAGAGCTATAACAAGTTTCACATTGTTATCTTTCAGATAAGTGGCAACATTTGAAGAGAATTAAAAAAAACAAACCTTATAATATCAGTGGTTAAATATGCAGGTTTCCCGGTGGTTTTAGGGTGACTGTATGACATGTTTGTGGACATAAGTGACACATTTAATAAAACTAAACACCTCATTGACCTGTAAATAAGGAAAGTTTTCAACATATGTTCCTTCTGTCAAATTAAAAAGCTTTTCCATTAAAAGAAGGAGGAAATGGAGCCTCGTTATAAATAAAACCATGCACCTGAAACATATTTAACTCCTAGTATTACAAATTAAAAATACAAGTCTTAATATTGGAGGTTCCTAACACTATAACCAACACTTCCTCTTATATACAGAAATCCAGTTGTCTAAATTTATCATTAAAACTATTAATAAGTTTATGCACACCTGTTTCCCTTTCTTCACTTCTCTCTTTCCTGTTTTGCTGAACTGAACCTTTAAAGAACGGAAGTGTCAAACTGAATGCCTAAAAAAGTAAAATAAAACCTGTTAAACTTATTTTGGTTCTGCACAGTGCTTTACAGTGTATCTCATTCACACAGTGGTTTCTGTCATATATCTTACATTCTGTATTCAGCAAAGCACTTTTTATGTTTTCCCTTATGCAACCATTAGACACCCAAATGATGTTTCATCACAAGACAGTCGGCTGCTCGTCTGGCTGGTGGTTTGATCAGTGAATAATGGGACTTTTGCAACTAGACTTGCAGAAAAATCAAAATAAATTGAGTCAGTAGTTGACCTCCACAGTGCACCGCTATGATAGGTAGTAGTGGGTGTATCAATCAAAATATATATAGTATCAGTAAGGTGAAACTCTGTATCAGATGCTCGCTAGTGTTATAATTTTATTTAGATTTTATTTGATCTACTCTCTTTATTTTTCTTTTTAAAACAAAGTTATTAGTGCAGAAACATCAAATTGTTTGGAGTTAGAGGAAACCCCTCCTCTTGTGTCTGCGTGAAATGAAGCTATTTTTTGTTGTGTTGTTGACGTGTTTTTGTTACATTGTGATTTTTTTTCTTATTTGTGTGTAGTAAAAGGTAATAGGGTAATTATTTTATTACAGTTTTATAGTGTGGTAGTTAGTTAAAAAATATATGTATATATATTATTTGAATTTTTTTCTTTTATTTGTCCTGTGTTTTATCATAATCGACTAACTAAAGGCAAAATCACAAAACTATTCAATGAACATAGCATTTCCAGTAAATAAAAGTATCTGCATTAGTACATGCGATACTAGCCCTTGGTATCGTATTGATACCAAAGTTCCCAGTACTGCCCACCCCTAATGACAGCAGAAAAAATAAAGGAAGTGAGAACAGTTGGTTTTGTTCCATACAGTGAGATGTTTTGTTGTTTAGTTTGTAAATTTAAAATCATTGTTTTTGTGTGTTTTACAGCTCAACTGTTGGTTATAATAAATAAATGTATACGAGCAGAGATAAAATAGTTTTTTTAATCTGACAACAGCAATTCCACATCTCGCTCGGACCGCTCGGCTCAGGCCAAACCACCGTCCGGTTTATCCTCCGACTCCATGTCGACCTCTGCAGAGTTCTCACCAGAGCTCAGGGTTAGTAGCCTTTATGATCAGCGTTCTGCATCTTCATCAAAATAAGGTTTGAAAGCTGACGCTCAACTCTCTCCTCATTTATACATCCCTCAGGTCAAGCCCAAAGCCACTGCCAAGGTATGCCACTGGATTCATTTTAATACCTGCTTTAGATTTGTGTAAACATCTAAAGGATTAAAGAGCCAGATTCAAGACTAAATGTATTTTTAATATGAAATTGCATTAAGTGAGAAATGATTTCTGATGTTTGCAGAAGGTGCTTAGAGATTCAGACAAAGACGAACTGCAGTTACTTCCAAATGAAACTGTGCAGGATATGGGTAACTTTATTTTGGTTTTTTTGCTGCACTCAGCTCTAATCAGAACCTCTTTCATACATTAAATGCCACTTATTGTTTGAATAATATATAACAAGTTCTTGAATTGTATTTTTTCATGCTGTCTCTGTAGCACAAGACATCATCTATTTCTGTCCTTTCACCGGAGCTCTGAGGGGAATGGTGATGGTGACCAACTACAGGCTCTTCTTCAAATCCATGGACAGGGTATGTGTGAGGAAAAATAGAAATGACAAAAAGACCCATTAAATATTTTTGCTCATTTGTTTTTGTTTTTTTTCAGGAGCCAGCATTTTTGCTGGATTTGCCTCTCGGAGTATTGAATCGTGTTGAAAAGATTGGAAATTCTACCAGCGGTGACGTTTCATACGGACTAGTTTGCAGGGTGAGTGAGTCGGTGAAACGAGCTGCTTGACGTTTCGAGGTTAGAAAAAAGGGAATAGAAATGAGCGAACCTCTATCTCACAGCTCCGTTATGTTTTTACTGCTGTGAAACGAAAACCCTCCGAGTTTAACCCTGACCTTTCTGCAGGATATGCGTAATCTACGGTTTGCTCACAAACAAATCGACGACACGCTCAAGAAGTGCATTTTTGAAGTTCTGGTGAAATTTGCCTTTCCTGTTTCAAACGGGCTGGTGAGTGACTCGCAGCCACTCTGTTGCTGTTGCCTTTCACCGATTGTCAACTGATTTGTTTTCTCCTCCTCTCTCCGTAGCAAATCTTTGCCTTTGAATATGGGCAGGTTTTTCCTGAAAATGGTTGGAAGGTGTATGATGCAGTCTCTGAATACAAAAGAATGGTAGGTTAAGATAAAGTAGAATGCTTTGAGAAAAGTCAAAGGAAGCTTTTAACAGCTTTTCCTCTGGTTTTTGTAAAGGGGATACCCAATGAAAGCTGGAGGATAACAAAGGTAAACGATCACTTTGAGCTGTCTGACACCTACCCTTCAACGCTGGCTGTACCAGTCAACATACCAGACGAAGAGCTGAAGAGAGTGGCAGCCTTTAGAGCAAAGGGCAGGATACCTGTAAGTAGCTTGTTTCTGCAGCATCCAATGTTCTCTCCGTGTGTCTCATCTGTTCATACACTCTGTTTTCAGGTGTTGTCCTGGATTCATCCAGAAAGTCAGGCCACAATAACGCGGTGCAGTCAGCCAATGGTCGGGGTGAACGGGAAGCGCAGCAAAGAGGACGAGAAATGCCTCCAGGCCATCATGGATGCTAACGCTCAGTCCCATAAACTTTTCATTTTTGATGCCAGACCCAGCGTCAATGCTGCCGCCAACAAGGTCGGTTACTCTGAATCTTCTCAAAAAATATATATCCAGTCATGGGAAAAAATAAACTCTTGTTTTCATGAAATGTAGGGAACCCTGTTTGTGGGATTGTAGAGGTGTTGTGGCCCGTTCAGCTGTGTGACATTTCAGTTCATTGAGATTTGCAGACGTTTGTTTCTGCACCACGATCCTAAGATCCCACCACAGCTTTTCAGTCGGGTTGAGGTGGACTTTGACTGGATCACTGCAGCATTTTGATTCTTTTTATTTTCTGTCATTCCTGTGCTTCATTTTGACAAAACTTTATAAACTTAATTCATACTGCCATGACGCTTTTAGTGTTTCTTGCAGTTTCTTTGAGTCGCAGTCTGACCTGTTTCCTGAGACATTCACTCCTGGGATGATTGACAGCTGGTTTTCCACTTGTGATTGATCTCTCTGTAGAGTGATGGATTTTAAATTGTTTAGAAATTACTTTAAATCTTTCCCAGATTGATCAGCATCATTAGCTGCTTCTCTATTAGGCGTGCACCAATTTATCGGCACAGATTTCCTTTTTTTGGGTTAGATCAATGAAAAAGATTGGCTTCTCATCTCAAAGGTCTGAAAATCAGTCACTGTCCCCTTTTTCTCTGATATAAACACTGCCCCATGTCCAGTTAAAACAAGTTTGTATTGTTACATGGTTATTGTTCAATGTTTTTAATTAAAAAAGATTGGAACATTGAAGGTGTATTGTGACCTTATAACACCTGACAGTGTCGGCTATTTATCGGCAGGTCAGACTTTTTAAAGATCTGTGATCAGCCAGAAAACTGCAATCAGTGCACCCCTACTCTCTGGTCATTACTGTTGTCTTTGCACCTTTGTGGTGTTGTGTTAACACTTGACTCTGCTTACTTTAATCCTGTGAAAGCAGCAAAGATAGACTTCTCAAAATGTCCATATTGGCTTTGGTTTTTGTTTAATAATTAATAACATAATGGACTTTGTTGTGTGTTTTTGTACACTTGTGGTTACATTTTAATATTTTAAGACCATGTACAAATCCAGCCTAGACTTTCTTTTCCCTTTTACTGCATTTGTTTTAGTTGGTTTCTTCAGCAGGCTGCACACAGACCTCCGTTAACATCTGAAAACTCACTTCTTTCTACAGCTCAAAGGCGGTGGGTATGAAAGTGAGGACGCATATCAAAACGCCGAGCTTGTGTTCTTAGACATTCACAATATCCATGTGATGAGAGAGTCACTCCGCAAGCTGAAGGAGATAGTTTACCCCAATATCGAGGACTCGCACTGGCTTTCCAACCTGGAGTCCACTCACTGGCTTGAGCACATCAAGGTGTGTACGATGCTGCGTATATATGATTGTTCTTATCATGCCGTGTTCAGTTACAGACGCTCTGTTTTGCAGCTGATCCTGGCAGGAGCGCTGAGGATCGCAGACAAAGTGGAGTCTGGGAAAACGTCGGTGGTGGTGCACTGCAGTGATGGCTGGGACCGCACCACTCAGCTCACCTCCTTGTCCATGCTCATGCTGGACGGTTACTACCGCACCATTCGTGGCTTCGAGGTGCTGCTCGAGAAAGAGTGGCTAAGCTTTGGTCATCGCTTCCAGCTGGTAATCAACAAGTTGCCTTTTGGAGGCTATTTCTGCACACAGCCACACTTTTTTTATTTAATTCTTTTTATTAAACAACACAAAAAAGACAAAGATTATAGACAATCGTGCAACATTTCATAACAAAGCAAAGAACCAAAGCAAACAAAAAGATGATATAGAAAGAGAAAGGAGAAGTGGAATAAAGTAAAACAACACGTGATTAGTCAAAATACCAATATTAGAGGATTGGTAAATAATAAATATAGGGTAATGTACACAAAATATTTATACAAAAAAAATAATACTAAGTAGATAATAAATAAATAAATAAATAAATAAATAAATGAATAAATAAATAAAAGTAAATATAATGAATCAACTGGTTAAAGGGGCAAGTAAACAAATAAGGATATATAAATTAAATACAAGAAAAGGGAAATTTTTTTTTTTTATAAGAATCTTTTAAATACAAAACGTAAAATGCGAACATGAGTGATAATGTAAATATTCACAAGGATTCAAATAATAACAAAAAGGGGGATACTAAATAAATAAATTTAATGAAATGAGAAATTAACAAGTGTCCAAAAAACATGTAACTGTAATATAAATTTAGAATTAAATAAATAAACAAAAAGGTCATGTATTAGTATATATAAGTTCATAGAAAAAAAATTGAATCATTGCTGATCTTGTGATTTCCTTTTTTTTTTTTTTTTTTTTCTTTTTCAGCGTATCGGCCATGGTGATAAAAACCACACAGATGCAGACCGTTCACCTGTTTTTATTCAGTTTATTGACTGTGTTTGGCAGTTGACTCACCAGGTAAAGCAATAAGTGTTGGAGGACGTTACACATATGTAGAAACAGATCTTTGAAGCATAATAATTGGATTGTTTTTACTTCAGTTTCCTGCAGCTTTTGAGTTTAATGAATACTTCCTGGTTACCATCCTGGACCACCTGTACAGCTGCCTGTTTGGGACGTTCCTGTGTAACAGTGAACAGCAAAGACTGAAGGAAGTAAGGTTCATTAGTTTCATTTAGTTTTAATAATTGTTGGATGTTTTTAACAATGCTTATTTTTGATTATTAACTCTAACTCTGAAATTTATGCGACTTTAATACAAGATGTATAATCTTTTATATTTTAAAGGAGATCCCCAAGAGGACGGTCTCACTCTGGTCCTTCATCAACAGCCAACTGGAGGACTTTACCAATCCTTTGTATGTGAACTACTCCAACCATGTACTGTTCCCCGTTGTCAGCTTACGCCACCTGGAGCTTTGGGTCGGCTATTACATTCGTTGGAACCCTCGCATGAAACCTCAGGTGTGTCCCAAAAACCTGCTTTTTCATTTACTTGATTGCCTTCCCCCACGAGCTCTGAGCTTAACAAGTTGCTCTTTTTCTGTCTTCCATAAGGAACCTATTCACCAGCGTCATAAGGAGCTGTTAGCGAAGCGCGCCGAGCTACGGAAAAGGGTCGACGAGTTACAGCGGGAGGTGACAAACCGCTCGGTTTCCTCTTCCTCCGAGAGGGCGGGCTCGCCCACGCGCTCCATCACTCCAGTGCAGACCTTTGTTTGACACCTCTTAACGTTTGTGACTCGGTCTCAGAAGCTCAGTCCTGCCCTTCCTGCCTGTGAGAGGATGCCATGCAACAGTAAGAAAACAACAAAAAAAAGAGGTCACACCTGAAACCACAGAGGATCTGAGACATGCTGCCTTTTTAGTTTATACACTACCAATAAAAGAGCGGAGTTTTGTGTTCGCTTTTCTCTTAAATCATTTAGAAAGGACAAAAGCAAAATATACGAGGAGTGTGTAGTTTATCAACGTACCAACAATCAGTGTTTTCTTTATAGTACAGGAAATAATACTCTGGTTAAATGTTTAAGTCCTATATGCTTCATAGGAACGCTCACTTTATTTATTTGAAAGCACTACAGCTGTTAAATTAAAACGTGAAATGTGCGGCCAAAGCTAACTGAGGGGTTGTCCACGTGGGAACGTTTTCTTTGCAAGTATGCAAAAGGTTGTTTTAAATATTGTTTTAGTCTTGTGTCCACACAGAAAATGCATTATTATTTTATGAGCCCTAAAGTAGTATTTTTTTTTTTTTTTTTTTATATATATACGGTTTCCAGAGTGAAACGTCTCCCTTGCATTTTTGTATTGATGGACATAATGCAATCCTTTGAAAACGATGTCAGTGCTCCACCTCTAATCTAACTTATAATCTGGAGGCATTTTTTATTATTTTGTTTACATTTTACACCAAATGTTCCACTTCATATGGATATTCCCCACCTTGTTTACTGTTTTTGGTGAATATTCATGGTTGCGTTACAGGCCTGTTATGGTTACTACAGCATTTTGGGTTGTTTGTGTGTGGATGAAGACATTTCTAAAAAATGTATTGTTTACAATGATATTTTTTTTTTAAAAAACAGTTATTTTGGAAAAACTGCGTTTCTGTGTGGACAAGGCCTAAACCAAATTTTCTGATCAGGAGTTATTAAATACTTTGATCTGTAGCCAAAAATAGTCAACACGTATAAACACATGGGGTTTATTAACAAAAGTTTACTAATCCAAACATTTAGACTGTTGTGACCAAATATGTGTTTTATTTCATGAACACATGATGTATTTAACATTCCTTTAACTGAGTGATGTAGGTTTTGTAGGTTTACTTATTCTTAGAAGCTAATGTTATTTATTATCTTATAGTTCAGTCTTGTATTTATAACACATCTTTCTCTTTCTGGTGTCATAAATAAATTACACACAATTCCAGGTAAAATGTAATAAACTGCAAGAAAATGCAATAATTAATCTCTCTACCAGTAGTCATTTACTGAGTTTATTTCTGTTCGTGCTTTTGTTACCTTTGAAAGCTTAGATTTATTTTATAGGTGTTTTGGTTTAATACATCTACAGTTAAAATTAACATCTGTGCCTTTTCTGGTTGATTGGGAAACTAACACGAGTAGCGTGCACAGTTTGTAATGTTAATGATAAAAATACTGTTGGTGTGTTTTACTTAATGTGCGACCTCTTGTATGACACATGCAACTAAGCCTCTGTTTGGTTTGTTACATGAGTGTAAGTACACCATTCTCACATTTAATGTTTCAGATGTTGGTTAAATGCTTTGTTTTATTCTGAACTACTGTAACTCAAAAAATGTTTAGTTTAATTTTTACAGTGTAGCTTTTTAGACATCCTAAACCCTATAACAAACTAAGTGTTCCTGCATTTTGTACTTTCTTCATGTCGTCCTCTGTTTCTTTATTATCTGCATTGCCACTAATTTCACATTGGTTTCTCTAAAGTGTACATTTATGTACAACTATTACAACCATCAACTTCCACATAAGTGAGGCTATAAGCACCTTACTAGGTTTGAATTTAATCATTCTGCAATGTCTGTCAAACTACATTAAAGTAATAAAAATGACAAGACAAGTGGTAGTCTTTTTTTTTTTTAGAGTTTTGTCATTTTATTGTCATATATGAAAAAAGAACGACGACTTCGCTGATTTGAACTTAACAGTTGTTAAACTAAAATTAGGACAACAGAAACATAAAGGCGGGGGTGTTATTCAAAATCGACATGTTATATCATTTCCTCGTCAAAAACATACCCAGTGTGTTACTTTGATTCATTCATGCATGTTTGAGAAATCCTTGAATATCCTGTAGCCACGCGGAGCTGCCTAAATGCTTGTTGGTACAAAGCACCGCCTATTTACACAAAGCTCCTCCCTGGAGCTCAGTCTGCAGCCGAGGTCCCGCCCCACGGAGCTCCCCTCCCACAAAGAATTGTTTGAAAACCTGCTGAAGTGGGAGTGTCAGAAACGGTAGGAGGTTCTTTGAGACGGAGGCCAGTTTCAAGGGGTTTAGATTAGAGGTTCTCAAACTGGGGTTCGCAAGCTGTATCTTGGGGGTCCTCAAAAAAATTCAATAAAATATTAATTTGGTTTTTATTTAAAAAATATGCACATGAGGAACAATACACTAGTAAAACCAACACTTAACCCAACAAAAAATACTATTCCCGTGGAATTCAGGGGTTAAAAATTATTTTTAAATAGTTTTATGAGGGGGTCCCAGGAAAATCTTCATCCTTGTGAGGGGTCCCCAGACCCAAAACGTTTGAGAACCCCTGGTTTAGATAGACTATGATGCAAAGTCAAATGTGTTTTTGATATACAGCATTTTCATAGCTGAAAGTAACGTAGTTGATTGTGGTGTAGCATTGAACTATGTGCCTGGAAAATATACAATACCCCGTTTAAAGGGGGCATATGCAAAATCCACTTTTTAGCCTCAGTAGTGCAGTAAAGTTTCATTTAGTCTCTCCCAGTGTTGCAGAAATACAGTATCTTTGTTCTGTTTGGGTCACGCTCTCTGAACTGCTAAATGTCTGGACTTAACAATTTGGTTGTCTTCATTCTCCTCTCGCTCTGGGTCACACTTTGACTCTGGATGGACAAGTCTTCAGTTGACAAATTTTAATTTGTAAATAAAAAAATTCTGTGCAGCTATACTAAACCCCTCTATCAAACTAGAATGGACCGCTTTGAAAGCTGGAGGGGGACGAGGTTTGAAGCACCTTGTTTGGATTTAAAGAGACAGCCTCAAAACAAGTTGATCTGAGACACACCTCAGAAAAGGGGGCTTGTGAAATTACAATAAGGAGGAATTTAGAACAAAACATGTCAGTTCCACTTCCCAACTGAACGATTTAAATACGAAAAAGAAGCATTACATGTCCACTATGGAAGATGTGGAAATACGACTGCCCTGATACGAAATTTACAGCAGTATTTAATTATAATTGGGAAAACAAAACCTATTCCTTTTAATGAATCCCAAAAAGTGTAATAAAATCACAGAAAGACCGAGCTGAACATTTTTATATACTTGAATGGTTAAAATTGCTTAAATAAAAATAAGAAAAAGACCAGAATAAATTATAAACAACAAAACGTGGTATTACACTGTAGTTATTACATATTGGTGGGACTATTTTATGTGATGTGGAAACGCGTTGACTTAATCCAGAGCTGTGATTGGCTGTGCTCATTTCAAAATGTGAATCCCGCGGACGGATGTTGTGTTGCAATAGGCTTCCTTCCTTCTTCTTCGGGAGCTGTCGGCCACTTCCGGTTACATGACGACTAACGGCGTTGACACAAAAAAAAGACGGAAAACACAAGGAAAATTAATTTCTTGGCGAGAGCGGCGGAAACTTAACCTTATAGAGTTGGTCGTGGTGAAAGAATTGACTGTGTGGCGACTTGATTGAAAACCGATGTGAGGTCAGGACGGTTGTATAACGTAGCGACCCCGGAATATCTGGAGTTTATTGTTCTTCTTCGCCTGCTCCCTCCAGCTGAGCTATTTTTGTTTAGCCCCCTGCGCTACAAGCTAACTGACGTTAGCCAACGCTGGATGCCAACACTGTTGTGTGTGTTTTAGCCCTCAGTTATAGCGAGCAGCTTGAACAGAAAACAGCACTGGTTAATCCGTTCAGTTTGCAGCTGGACTCGGCTTCCCTCTGTTAGCTCGGCGGCTCCGGTTCCAGTTCGGTCGAGAGAAATGGCAACGTCGGCTCTGTACGCCTGCACGAAGTGTAACCAGCGGTACCCCTTCGAGGAGCTGTCGCAGGGCCAGCAACTGTGCAAGGTTGGACCGTGTGTGTGGGATCCGAGGGGTCACTGTGTGAACGAGACATAAACAACAACAAGCCTGATGTGTGTGTGTGTGCGCGCGTGCATGCGTGTGTGGTGTTGTTGCCACCACGGGCAGATTTAGCAAAGCTAAGATTATGTAACAAGTTGGAAAACCTCCATGAATGCGTTTGTCAACTCTTAGAGTACGTTTTATTCATGTATTAACAATTAAAAGGCTTCACATTGAAGTCAAATAACAAGATGTAATATCTGAAATAATGCAATACGAAAAAATACCAATAAATGGATGTTTCATCTAAATAAAGACAGAGTCAAGAGCAGAGATTTAAATGCCCTGTCATAAGCTTAAATCTGTAAACATGTCAGAGAAACTAAATAAATGGTTATATTCTTTATAATACCATGTGAATTAAATGGGACCAAACTATTAACAACTTTAAAGAAAACCTAAATTTGGACTGGACTTATCTGTTCACACCATTTTTTGTTCCAGTTAAAAGACAAGGTGCTGTATTTTGAGCATTTGATTCTTTTAGCTGAAGTTGGGTGACCACATTGTGGGTCTTGAAACTCCAAGTTATGGTCCTTTGGTGATCTCCAGTAATGAAATTTTAATTTAAAATTGTTGCTAATGATTTTGTCACAAAGGTTCAGTGAATAAAACCAATATGCCTAAATAAATATAAACAGATGTTAATGTTGTATGTGTTGGGCAATATTGGCAAAAAAAAATTAATTGCGATTAATTGTGGTATTTAGCCGAAATAGATTAATTTGACGATTAATTCCCTGGACACCCTTATGTCCTAGTCACATAATCAATTTAGTGGGAAAGATTTGCTCTTCATAAAAATCTCCAAATTGTGTCAAAATTACAGACTTCAGGTTATACATCAAATTTTAAATTGTGTTGATAGATAGATAAATTTCTGGCCTTTTTTTTTCTTGTGTTCGTCATATTTGAGGAGCACCGAGTCGACTGACCGGGAAATCTCCAGTCTGCCTGGTGGCATTAATCCTATTAATTGTCAAGTGCCAAAAAATTAATCAATTGTTTTTCTGACGATTAATTGCACACGATATGATTATGCCCAACCCTAATGTGTTGTCATTATTTCTATTTTAAATAAAGTCATTAGCAAAGTTAGTACGCCGGTATAACATTTTACAGGTCTTTGATCAAGTTATACAGCTTCACCTAGACAATAATCTTAGCGATGGGTAACATACAAAATGAATGGCAGAGGATCAAAAACGAATCCTTGAGGGACGCCACAAATGAGACCATTCCTTCCTAATGAATTTAAATATTCTCACCTTACCTTCTGAATACTTGCTAACTTGCTTTAGAGTAATTATACTGGGAATGTTTGATAATATGTTGCTCTTGCAGTCTTTTCTGTTATAAAAAGGTGTTTTAAATAAAGCAAACCAGAGGTTTTTACTTCTTTTCCACCCACGTCAGTATGAATCACTCAGTCTGGTATGTGGCAAACTATTTTTCTTTAGTAATGCATTTAAAAAAGAAAACTAATACCAGATTAAATCCTTTTTAAGGCATGTTTTTCTCTCACAATATGTAAGAAAATGAGTATGATGAAACTTTTTTTGTTTAGTTCATCAAAAGTCAGATATTGGTATTTTCACTGATGTTGTAACCATGAGGCATTTCACCACACACTGACACACACTACTTAAAGTCTTTCTTTTCCGTGTCCATTATGACAGATATTAGTCATGCTATGCAGAGGAGGATGTGGAGGGTGGGGGAATAAAACAAAACAAAAAAAAGGCATTTCTTTGATTTTGGTCCCACAGGAATGTCGCATCGCACATCCAATAGTGAAGTGTACGTACTGCAGATCTGAGTTTCAGCAGGAGAGGTGAGATTGTGTGCCAGTAATTTTGATTTAATTATTTTTTTACTAATGCAAACACAGGAAGTTTATTTGCTTTTTGGTAAATTTAATATAACTTGAATTTTTGTTTGTTTTCCTGCAGTAAAACAAACACAATCTGTAAGAAATGCGCCCAGAACGTCAAACAGTTTGGAACAGTGAGTAATTTTTGTTTGTTTTCCATTTAACACTGCTTTATTCTCAACAAAGATTGAACTGATCATCAGATTATTCATTTGGTGTTTATCTCTGTTGTATTTTGAGGACTATTTCATGTATGATTTATTAAATGTGTTTTTTTTTTTTTTTTTGTAGCCCAAACCCTGCCAGTACTGTAACATCATTGCGGCTTTTATCGGGACAAAGTGCCAACGCTGTACCAACTCGGAGAAGAAATATGGACCTCCACAGACCTGCGAACAGTGCAAACAGCAGTGCGCCTTTGACCGCAAAGAGGAAGGCAGAAGAAAGGTACAAACCTCACACGTCTTGAAGACACAATAAATTTGTTTGGTTGAGGTTTACGAGCCGCTACGTTTTGCTGCAGGTGGATGGAAAGCTTCTCTGCTGGCTGTGCACGCTGTCGTACCGCCGCGTCCTGCAGAAGACGAAGGAGCAGAGGAAGGGCTTTGGGTCCTCCAACTCCTCCTCATTAAACGAGAAGGACCACCACTCCAGATCGCACCATCATCACCACCATCACCACCACCACCAACACAGACACAGCAGTTCTCACCACAAGTACGTCCTCTGTTGTATCACTTTTTTTTTGTTCCATCCTACCACAAATTCTTTTGTACCCACTTTGGCAGCTGCCCACACATTTAAGATTTAGTCTGCTTGAGTAAGAAGATAGGAAAATTTGGATTATTTCTGTATGATTTTTAGAATCAGGTGTCTGTGATTCTGATTTTCACAAACTAGTCGCAGCTCAGAAAGAAACCACCTTAAAGCTCATAAAGTAATACTTTTAAAAGTTGCTCTTTTTACTGAATTCCTTTTGTCTTTCGCAGACTGAGTGGGAGCTTGAGTCCCGAGCAGGAGCCAGGACTTTGGAAGCAGAGGTAGAACTGTCACTTTAACTTGAAAATTTTTTTTTTTTTTGTACAATGTATTATTGTTTTTCTTTATTACTGTCTGGATTTGCTTTGCAGCCATAAATCGTCTTCAATCCAAAAGGAGACTCCAAAGAAGAAACCAAAACTGGAGATGAAGCCATCTAACGGGGACAGGTACGTGTGGTAGGGCGTACAGTTGATCTAATCTAACTAGATGGTTGGAGAATACATCAGACTTTATGCTTGTTTATTTATTTGTTTCCTCTTTTACCTCATCAGTAGTTCCATCACTCAGTCCATGGATTCAGGCGGAACAGACAACTTCATCCTCATCAGCCAGCTGAAAGAGGAAGTGATGTCACTGAAGAGACTTCTGCAGCAAAGGGATCAGACTATTCTGGAGAAGGACAGAAAGGTGGGCTGTCAGCCTGGGCCGAGCCCCCCAGCTGTGATTACTCAAACCTGCACAAATGCACGTCACTTTGCTTCACGTGTTGTTTAGATGGTGAATTTTCTCCCACCAGCTTACAGAACTCAAAGCAGACTTTCAGTACCAGGAGTCCAATATGAGAGTGAAGATGAACCAGATGGAGAAAGCACACAAAGAGTCCATGGAGCAGCAGCAGGTGGGATTACAATCACTGTGTTGGTTTCTGTCACATCATATTTACCTGCTAATAAACAGCTTACTCCTTTTATATTCTAATAATAATTGTATAACTACTAAGTTAGCGTAGTGTTCAGATTTTTTGAATATTCGCTGCTGCTCAAATCAGAATCAGGATTTAGGGAAGTGCGTTCATTAAAAGGTGTTTTATTTAAATGATCACTTCCTCTGTGTTTCACGTGTTTCCGCAGACTAAGAACAGGGAGCTGATGAAACAAGTGGCTGCCCTTTCCAAGGGGAAAAAGTTTGACCGGACAGGAAGTTTGCTGCTGTTGCCCTAACAATAGGCCGGCCATCGGGTAACGGCAACAGAGCGGCTTCATTTTCTGTAACACTGTGAGCGTCTCCTTCCTCTGTTTCCTCTTTGTCATCTACGTCCATCGCTTCTTGAATCATTGAAGCCAGGGGGGCATTGTCGTACAAGGAAACCAGCTGTTACATTAAAATAAACCTCTCTCTAAATATCTACACTTTTTTTTTTTGTTTTAGATATTTTATGGCGCGTTTCCTTTGGATGCGACTTTTAGATGACGTGGAGGTCGAAGCCCTCGTTTCTACACTGCCGGGCCAAAACGAAAAGCATGTTGCGTGCTTTTGTTGAGCGCATTCTGGTGACTCTGTGTCCACTTGGTTTTTATGGATGTCATACAATTATTTATTCAACTGTATTTCTTAGCTTTGTTTTTATTCCTCAAGACATACTGCGAAAATGTCCCACGTTTTGGGTTTTTTTTCGATAGCAACTACCGTAGTTCTATTTTTGTAAACTGATGCGATTGTGGAAGATGCTCTCTCTCCTCAACAGAGAACCTACGTGCAACTTTACGATGTATGCAAAACGCCGGGTGGGTTACTGCTGGGCCGCTGCTCCGTGGTAGAAAACTCAGAATTCAGACAACAACCAATGAGCACTCTGAAACGGCTACACGCCTCTTCGCTGCCCACTTTCTCACTGTGTGACAGCTTTGCTGTTTCTCTTTACTGGAACGATTGTAATACTGCATGATTTTACTGCCAGATACCAGGAGGGCGTTGTGGTCGGACATCTTTACCCTCCCTTTTACTTAGTTTTTTAAGAATCACTTGTAAATGTATTTACTGGGGTCAGCCATTGTATTTAAACCATTGCTTCTGTCAGTTTTAGTGAGTACAGTATGTGTATGGTATGGCCAGTTGACATTAACATGTCTGTAGAAGATGCTTTTTAAAGGATCACACCTATCACCTTACATCACTGGGCTGGTTTCATACTGTGGTGTTCAGGATCACTTTTGTACTTTTTTTCAATCTGAAATGTTTAAAACTATTAAAACTGACTAAACTGTTACTTGATGCTTCTTTTATTGACTTTTTATCTATTTAATGTCAGGTTTTATAATAACACAGCTGTTATGTAATAAAATATAGCCACTTTACACTTGTGTCAGTTTACAGTCGGAAAACCAAAAATAAACTGATTCACTGAAAGTCTTTAAAAATATAATCAGATAGTCAAAACATTTAAAAATTAAAAAAATAAAACCACTTTATTTTCCAGTGTATCAGTGTTACGTAGAACATGAATACTGCCAATTTTAAAGGAATCAAAATGAGTTCTTCAGAAATTGTGTCAAATATTATTTGAACTAATGAAACCGATTGTTCTCAGTTTATTTTTCACAACAGTTCAGCGGGGGAAGGTTTTCAAGGTCACAAAAAATGTTATCAAAAGCACTCTTCAAGAAGCTACAAGAAAATCTACAAATATTGTTAAATTCTTTCATGTGATTTCAAGAGTTTTTAAGATTAACCAGATGTTCAGAAGACTCCTGGCTGCAGCTGTCTTTTAAAATTCAATAATGAAGCCAAGCTGAGAGGCAAAATAAAGTTGCTGTTTTAAAAACTGAAATATTGCGCAACTGGAACAATCTTTCAAGGTGGTTTTAGCTACTAAATTTGTACTGAACCAAATTGTGTTAAATGAAAGATGATATACACTTGAAAAATGAAAAGCAAGAAAACTGAGAAAATAGATTTTTTTCCCCCCCTAACAATAGCATTCACCGAGCTGTGCTTTACACTTGTTGACAACTTTTCGAGCCCCTGAACGCATCACGCGTCACATCCGGGTCGGAGCTTCCGCTAATCTCGCTGCTGCAGCAGAGTTAAACACAAATAAATACTAAAACTAGTGCGAAATTTAACTGTGCCAAGTTTTTGTTAATGTAGGGTAACATTTTTATTTGGAATCCTTAGTTTACATTGGCTGCAAATTAAAACATGCATAATAATCTAGATTTTAGGTTGCGCATTCAACCTCAGAAATAGCATTAAAGCTAACGTTTTTAGCTTTTAGCTCCCTGGGTTAGCATTGAGTGCTACTATCAAACTGGCTCAAACCCAAGCTTAAAGATATTCAAAGAGAGGTCAGAAAAGGTGAGTGTTGCTTAAATATTAGTAACTTTGGGGTTAGTGAACATAACTAAATTCCGTTTTCCATTTTTATTGTGGCACAACTTCCGTCATCACGTTGTCTTGTTGAGTGAAGAGAGGAAACTTACATTTTTTATTATTAAAAATCCTGTAATTGTTTTTTATGAAGGATGTCGGATTCAGACAGCGACGAGGATCAGGATCGCCCCTTTTCTCTCACTGGGTTCCTCTTTGGAAATATCAATGAAGACGGACAGCTGGAGGATGACAGTGTTTTGGACAATGTGAGTGATTCAGATGTTTTGGTTTTTACGACAGTGTACAGTTATTTGTGTAGTCGTTTAAAGTTGACTTTGTGTGTTCATTCATGTTTTGTATCTCTGTCTGATCTTTCACCAGGAGTCTAAGAAGCATCTAGCTGGTTTGGGCTCTCTGGGTCTGGGCTCTCTCATCACAGAGATCACTGCCAGTGAGGATGAAAACAAGGAGGAAAACAGAGACTCTGGGAATGTGGATTCAGAGGGTGAGGAGAAAATGTGTGAAGAAATTCGACGTGACCAGGCAGGACCATGATTGGATGGTATTTTAGTTACATTTTCTCATGCAGGTTGGGTTAAAAGCACGGAGGATGCCGTGGACTATTCTGACATTAGTGAGGTTGCTGAGGATGAGACAAAAAAGTACCGTCAGGCTATGGGGTCTTTGCAGCCCAGCAGAAAAACAGGTAATCATTTTGCAGCTCTCTAGTATCAGTTCAACTCTTGGTTGTTTTAATATTGTTATAATAAAATTTTTAAATGTATGTAATTTTAGAATTTGCCATTAATGCTGTGAAATATTTTTTTCTTTTATAAACCTAGTGAAGAAATTAATAAGAATAACTCAAACTTTTTCACCAATTCATCACTATACAACCTGTTTTTCTTTTATTTTGTTAGTCACCATATTTTGAAATGCTATATGGTTTGCGTTTATGTTGACATGTTTCCGAACTCCTTAATCCTAGATGACGAGGACGACTATGATGCTGACTGTGAGGATATTGACTCGAAGCTAATGCCTCCACCACCGCCGCCAACTCTTCCCACGCCAATCAAGAAGGAGGAATCTTCCTCTCAGAGCACAAATGGTGAGCACACATACACCCTAAGCACTCTCTGTAAAGAAACTGTTTGTTTTAAACAGAATGACATATTTTCTATTAAAGTTGTGCATAAAAAAAGGCAAGGTTGAATCGTTTCAATTACCCGCTTCTGTAATCTGACACGGTCTCTTCCAGCAACTGCAGAAGATGGCGATGGTATCATCCTGCCCTCCATTATTGCACCGTCCTCTATTGGTGATAAGGTCGACTTCAGCAGCTCCTCGGACTCTGAGTCAGAAACTGACCGTCCCTGCCAGGGTTCGGGGGCTGGAGGCCCCCCAGACAGGCTCACCCTCCCTCTAGCTGGCATCATGCAGAAAGATGCTGCCAAAGCCTTGCCAAGCGTCACGGAGCTCTTTCCAGAATTTAGGCCAGGCAAGGTAAAAGTCTGTTAATTACACAAGTTACTTTTTAGGCCTGTGTTTTGCATTTTATATGTGCACTTACAGCCATTTTCTTACATTTTTGAAAAGGTACTTCGGTTCCTGCGGCTGTTTGGTCCTGGAAAGAACATGCCGTCCGTTTGGAGGAGCGCCCGCAGGAAAAAGAAGCGGAAGCACAGGGAGCCTCACCCTGGGACCCCTCCTCCAGAGGGAGAGGTCGTGGAGCAAAACCCGGAGAAAAAGTCCGGGTGGATTTACGAGTACGCGGCGCCTCCACCTCCGGAGCAGTGTCTGTCTGACGACGAGGTAAAATCCTCGTGATGTCACCTCGCAGAAACCTTGCTGCTCTCTCCGTCCACTTCACACGCTCTCCTCTTCCGTCCAGATAACCATGATGGCTCCGGTCGAGTCAAAGTTCTCGCAGACCTGCGGCGACGTCGACAAGGAAGCGGAGTCTCGACCTAAAGTAGCAGAGTGGCGGTACGGTCCGGCGCAGCTCTGGTACGACATGCTGGGCGTCTCTGAGGATGGAAGCAACTTCAACTACGGCTTCAAGCTGAAGGAGGAGGAGTCGGAGGAGACTGAGAAGCAAGATGTGTCTAAAGAAGTGACAGAAACCATTCAGGAGGTATGTGTACATTAGGGATGCAAGTTATCAATTAATGGATCAATCTAAAGTTGATAGATCTTATCGATCAACTAACGATTAATTGATAAGCGGCAATTTTCCTAAAAACCTGACATTTTTCTTGAATCAAGGGTTTTTCTATGACAT
>JAUBOC010000030.1:1204057-1220372 GCA_032275365.1 Anablepsoides cearensis | reverse complement strand
TTCATCTCAGCGACGTGAAATTTGTTTTGCAATATGTTATCATTGTTATCTTTCCAAAAATGCATTCATGTTTATTAGAAAACTTTGATGTCACAGGCACTATAAGGTTAAAGATGTAAAAAACGTTTTTTTTGCTATCTGGAAATGCAGGATATAAAAAAAGCATGTTTTCTATGTTTTTATTATCTTCTGAACTGTTCACCTTCCTCTTTAAAAAGGGATGTGGATGATTGGTAATGCTGCTGTCTAACTTTGTTTCTTCCTTTTTTTGTTTTTGTTTAGTGTATCGTCTGGCCTACACGAGGCTAAAGTCCCTCTGCTCCTACCTGCTGTCCTCCCACCCTGAGCTGGAGCCCATAATATGGACTCTGTTCCAGCACACACTGCAGCACGAGTACGAGCTGATGAGAGATCATCACCTGGACCAGGTACCCCAACACTGTGGTGTTTCTCTTCCTGGTTCAGTTTTTCAGTTTTTCATTTTTCCCTTTTTATGTTTCTGTCTCATTTCCTCCTGTTGTTCTTGCAGTTGATGATGTCAGCCATGTACGCCATATGCAAAGTGAAGTGTGTCGATTTGCGTTTCAAGTCCATTGTTTCAGCTTATAAGAACATGCCCAACACCAACCAAGAGGTGATGCAGCGATTAGAACTTCCATTACAAACTTTAACTTAAAGTTAAATTATGACTAATTGAATCCTTGAATTGTTTGAATGTTTCTGTTTCCTGCAGACATTTAAACATGTGTTGATCAAAGAGGGCCAGTATGACTCCATCATTGTCTTCTACAACCAAGTGTTCATGCAGAAATTAAAAACCAACATCCTGCAGTACGCTTCTACCAGGGTGAGGTTGAAATTGAGCTTTTCTTACACGTCTGATCCGTAACGTTGCCAGCTGTTGTTTCTCACGGTTGCTGATCTGTCTCTAGCCGCCGCCGCTCTCTCCCATCCCTCAAATGCCTCGCAGCCCCTACAAGTTCCCCAACTCCCCTCTGCGTGTCCCTGGAAGCAACAACGTGTACATCTCTCCTATGAAGAGCTCACGCATGTCCCCGGGCATGATGACGCCTCGCTCTAGGTCCGTCCTGCAGATTCTTTGTAGGATTTTTATTTATTTATTTTTTTTATTTCCACAAACATTTTATTGCATTTTATCTTTGCAGGATGCTGGTTTCCATCGGTGAATCGTTTGGGGTATGTGTTCATTTAAAACCATCATAAAGACACAGATTTTTATTTGCTGCTCTCATTCTTTTTTTTTTTTTTTTTTTTTTTTTTTTTTTTGTGCGCATTTCCTCTCCGACCTGCAGCTGGCCAACCGCTTCCAGAGGATCAACCAGATGGTTAACAGCAGCGAGCGCGCCCACAAGAGGACTCTAGACTTTGGCCCGACTCCAAAGCCTCTAAAGAGGCTCCGGTTCGACGTGGACGGGCAGGACGAAGCCGATGGCAGGTTGGTCACAGATAATCAGTTACAAACACCTTAAAAGAAAAGAGAAACGTATAAAGCTGCTTGGCTGAAGGACTTAAACTGATAAAAATTGTTTTCTTCTAATGACAGCAAACCTGGAGGAGATTCTACACTAATACAGAAGCTGACAGAGATGAGTAAGTGGAAACCGCTTCATACAGTTGTATTTGTCATTAGCACAAATACTGTTAATTTAGAAAAATATAAGTGGTGCACACGGTTTTAGAATGTCCTAACTTGACAATTGACTTGTAACTTCTTGTTAGTGATTATGATCGACTGCAGCTGGATGATTTGTTTGACAACCCTTCATGGAGTGACTGATACAGTTAAAATAGGCTCTACCATGTTCTGCTGAAGGGAGTTGTTCAACAATTAGATTTCTGTCAGAAGCTTGTTGACAGATAGTGTAAATATCAACAGCAAAATAAACCGTTTGACAGAAGATTTGGCAAAAAAAAAATTTCATGTGCACAACCCACATACTCAGCTCTAGTGGTTATCCCACAAATGCATGTTCCTTACAAATGTGACGATATGAGAAGCATTGTTACAACAAATGAATAATCTACCAAATACAAATTTACTTACTTTCGGTGCTAAGTATATTTAAGCCTGTATGTATGTTGGACTGTTCAGATTGGTGAAAATCCATCATAAATTCAAACTCTGCTCCCAATTCTTGTTTTTAAAAATCACTAAGGCTGTATGTCCTATAATCAATCCGCTCTGAGAAAAGAAAGATACCAAGAAATCATTTAAACCCCACAGTTAAATATAACATCACACAATGAGTTCATGTAAACTTCTAACCACAGCTGTATAACCTGATCTGTGATTCTGTTTCAAATTCCACCTATTTAATCTCTTCTGTTCACGCAGGCTCCACCCGGAGTCGCATGCAGGAGCAGAAGATGAAGGAAGACGCAGAATCGAGGAAGGAGTGATTTTTAAACCCAACAAGACTGACCTGCACTATTCGTCACATCGTGAACAACACTATTCACGAGCTTCTCTGTACATTTACTCCTCTTTTAGTTTCTATTTAATGTTAACGTCTGGAATGTAGGATTGTAGAAGATTTTCCTTCTTTTGTGTTTGAGTGTTTTTACTAAAAAGTGACTTTTTAAGTTTGACATTTTCATGAGGAAATAAGTTTTGTTGTAGAAGAGTTCTTAATTGTTTTAACCGTAATTTTCTCACTCATTGATCTTTTCAGTGTACTCACACTCTACGCTGGCTTCCCAAAGTTTGTGATAAAACATTTTTAGTTGTTAAATCATGAGTCTGTTAAGGAAAATGTAAATATTTGCTTCAAATGAAAATCAGCAGTGGATTCTTTTTCTCAGCAGTTCTGACCCTCTAAAGGCTTTGTTTGTGTTCAGAAGAAGAAAAAAAGTCTTTAAATTGCACTCAGCCATAATGAACAAGTCAAAGATTTAGGAAGCAGCAAGTGTTTATTTTTTGTGTAATATTTGTGGTTTTTATAGTAGTTTTTACTTTGGGTGAAGGAAAAAATAAAACACACAAAAAAAAAACAATATGTCTAAACAAAGATGGTTTTATCTTAATTTTTCAACACTTATAGATTTTTTTTATGGAATTAATCACAAGAAAATACACCCAATATAACGGCATCAGAGGAATATATATCATGTAAAAATAAATGTGTTTTTAGTGCAACCTGTTGACTAGGTTCCTTGAAATGTAGGAAATATTTCTTTAGTAAAGATGGTTTTGATTTTAAGTGCATGTGCAGTTTTTCTAAATAATTTGGTTCTGTTGACACCTGATAGAAAATACATTTTTATGCTTCAAGTGTTTTTCTTTTTTTGTCTTCTCACAAACTTACTTTATTTTATTTTCATGTTTAGCTTCAGATAGACATGACAAAAGACTGAAGAGTTTGTTTTCCATAATCAGGCTTTGCAAGTTTTAATATTTCTAAATTAGATTTTTCTAAAACAAATTTAAGAAACATTGTTTGCCTAAGTGATCATTGTAAAAGTAGCTTTTTAAAGCACAGTACATTCCTCTGCTTTTTCTAACTCCATATAATTCTGAATTAAAGAACTTGATTAAAATGGTATTTTCCATCTTTATATTTGCAGCACAGTTAGTTTAACAATATACTCTCTTGCTGTAATAACAAAATTACATTTTAAGAAAGCTTAATAGGTTCAACGGTGATGAAATTAAATACGTAATTCTGACATTCTGCTTAGATTTTTCTCTCTTAAAGCTACAGTGTTTGTCATCACTGGCCAATTTTCATACATAATACTTACAATTACAGAAATGTACATGACTGATTAAAATTAACTAAGCTAAAAATTACTTCATCCCAAATTCACCAATTTTTAAAAAAAATCATAATTTATATACAAAGCATGTACAATAGGTTGCCTTCAGGCCCAGGCCTCTCTTGAAAAAGAGAGCTGAGATCTTAATGGGACTTGTCTTGTTAAATAATGGTTAATATATATACACATTTTTTTTTTACCAGGGGGGCCACAGCTGCAATAGAAAAATATTTGGCCACCCCAACCGCAGCTTTGCCAGCAAAGTTTTAATGAAGCCATTTTTATACTGCACTTGAACAGGTATTTCTTCTGTAATTCAACATGATTATCACTGCCCTTATAATTAAACAAGAAAATGACGAAGAAACACAAGTACCATCAAATATAAAAAAATATGTTATTTTCTGGGCCACTCGTGTAAAAATTTGCTCTGCCACTTTTCCTCAGTATCTCAAAATTATAAAAAATAATAGAACAAAAGATGTTTCCAGATCAAACAAAAGTGTATTTTTAATAACAGAAAGGATCTCTCCAGAGAACAAGAAGTGAAATTAATTAGTCCCCCCCGCCCCGCCCCTTTGCAGCTGCTTGTTTTTCTTCGATGATCTCCCTCCAGCTCCTCAGGGAAGAACAGATGATGGCTGCATTAATTGTGCTGTGGCTCTGTTACCAGTTTGAAACAGTTTGCATTCAGCCCAGCCAAGCATGAAACACTTTGACCCGGTTACCGCTTAATTGGTGTGACCCCCCCCCCCCCCAAGGGGCACTGGGGTGTGTTATTGACTTCATGTTAATGAATTTATCCAGACGAGCTCATCATTACCAAAGTGCACACTTCTCTGCAACATTTTACCTTCACCTTCACCAAAGTTCAAAATTGCTGTTAAAAGATAAATTTCAGTTCTCTCAAAGACTCAGGGATTGCATCAACGTTTGGGTCACTTGTCAAAATGGAAAATCTCACGGTAAGTAAAGTCCTATTTATATGTTTTAGGTAAAAACAATTAGGTGAGATCTAAACTTATTTTGCAACAAATGCTTGTAACTACTTGGTCTAAAGTTAATACCAAATTAACAGTTTTAATCTTATTAGTTATGTCTAATGTTTTATGAATACTTTTCTTCATTTACTTTTTTCTAAAAGGAAAAATAAGTTAAATAAAGTGTATTTATATGGCACTGTTTTATTTATTTATTTAAAGCTTTTTTAACCAGGTAGATTCCACTAAGATTGACCAATCTGCTGCACAAAAACACAAATGTTTTACAGCAATACTTGAAAAAACAAAACAAAACCAGACGAGACAAAATAAAACCTTGAAAACTACAAGATTTGAAGCTAGTATGAAGGGGCATTTAGTTCCACAATTTAAGAGCTATAACTGCAAGACCTGATTACCTCTGTGGACCAGACTGAACCTTAGAACAATTTGGGATAACTTGGGTTTTACAGGTCATTAATAAAATAATAAAATAAATTATTTGAAAACGAACAGGGACCCAATGACTACAAGCAAACTGGATATGTAATTTTTTTTTAAGACGAGCTGTAATGCCCAGAACTGCAGTCATTGTGAAATGATATCTCGGAGGTATTTAGATATTAAGCAAAATTGTATAAAACGTTCCTGACATTGCTTGTGACTTTCCGGTTCTGTTTCCTCAGCCGGAACAATGGCGAGAGATAATGAACAAGAAGATGCGCTTCCGTCCGGAGCTCCTCACCGCCATCCAGGAAGGGAAGATCGAGCTGCTTAGCGGGCTGCTGAGGACGGGCGATGGCATCATCCGTCAGCTGGATGAATCTGAGGATCGTCAGTGGAGAGAGGCTCTCAACCTCTCTATCCGCCTGGGCAGTGAGGACGCTATGGACGCTCTCCTGCAGGGGGTCAAGTTTGACTTCAGGCAGATTCACGAGGCCCTGCTAGTCGCCGTGGACACCAACCAGCCCAGAGTGGTGAAGCATCTGTTGGATCGTTTGGACCAGGAGAAAGGCAACAAGATGGACGTCCGATCCTTCTCCCAGGCGATCTTTGACCGCTCCATTGACAACTCCCAGTTTGCCCCTGGTGTGACCCCTTTGACTCTAGCCTGTCAGAAAGACCTGTACGAGATAGTCTCCATGCTCACTCAGAAAGGCCATGGCATCCCGTGGCCACACAAGATATCCTGCGCCTGTCTGGAGTGTCGCAATGGCCGGCAGTATGACCTGCTCAAGTTCTCCTTGTCTCGCATCAACACCTACCGTGGCATTGCCAGCCGGGCCTACCTGTCCGTCACCTCTGATGACGCCATGCTCAGCGCTTTTAGTCTCAGCAAAGAGCTCCGCAAGTTGTCACGAAAGGAGCCAGAGTTCAAGGTGAGGAGAAACTCATGGGGTGGACGAGCTCTCTCTCCACCGTCCATGTTGTGTGTCTGACCCCAGCTTTGGTTATTCTCCCCTGCAGCCTCAGTACCTGAGCCTCGAAGAGCTCTGTCAAGAGTTTGCTGTGGAATTGTTGGGGATGTGCCGCAACCAGAGTGAGGTTACCACCATCCTGAACAGCTGCGGCGATGACAGTCGGGATTCCTTTGATGAGCAGGCCTTTGAGGAGGGAATACCCCCCCTGTCTCGTTTAAGGCTCGCTGTCAACTACAACCAGAAGCAGGTAGCCCGACTCAGGTACTGATGTAACAATAAAAGAATTGAGCGTCCATTTCACATTTCCTCATTCTGTCTGTTTAGTTCGTGGCGCACCCGATCTGCCAGCAGGTTTTGTCATCAATTTGGTGTGGGCACCTGGAAGGTTGGAGAGGCAGCAGGATAGCCTGGAAGCTCTTGGTCTCCATCGGGATCTTTTTTACCATGCCCTTTCTTTGCCTCGTCTACTGGATAGCACCCAAATCAAAGGTCACATAAAAACTGCTGAATGCAGAGTCTAAAATAAACCCTTGTAGCTTAACTTCTGGTTTTAAATGCTTGATGGGTCTTTGTTTTTCTCTGTAGCCTGGAAAGCTGCTTAAGATTCCCGTCATTAAGTTCCTTCTTCACTCTGCGTCCTACCTGTGGTTTCTCATCACTTTGCTGGGAGAATCGATAACCATGGAGATGTACCGGGACAAGTTTGCTTCCCGGCAGCAAAACATCCTGCACAGCTCTTTCCACATGGTGTGGGTGGTTGGTAGGTTCTCTCTACCCGTTTTACTCTCTAGAACTGCTGGTGAAGGACAATGAGAAGGGTCATACCAGGCTTTTTCACATAGGCTTCTTCTGGTACGAGTGCAAAGAGGTGTGGATCGAAGGACTGCGCAGTTACTTCCTAGACTGGTGGAACTGCTTGGACGTGATGGTGCTCAGCATGTACTTGGCCTCCTTTACGCTGCGAGTGGTCATCATGCTCAAAGGCTACTTCCTCTGCCAGGATCAGAGCAGCCATGAGGACTGCATCTACTTCACTCAGACTGGTGAGAAAACAGAATCCAAACTTTTAGACGTTGTCAGAAGTTATTCATGCTCAGCTGCTCTGTGTTTATTTCATGTGAAAGTGCGTGACCAGTGGCATCAGGAGGACCCGCAGTTGATTTCTGAGGTGCTGTTTGCTGTGACCAGCATGCTGAGCTTCACCCGGCTGGCGTACATCCTGCCTGCACAGGAATCTCTGGGAACGCTGCAGATCTCAATAGGGAAGATGATTGATGACATGATGAGGTAACCGCAATGCTATGCATGCATAATATTAAGTCAACCGCTCTAAGGGGAATTCAGGGCACATGGCAGCAGAATAAGAAATTTTCTTTTTTTTTTTCCTTTTATAGGTTCATGTTCATACTGATGATAATTGGGACGGCCTTCCTCTGCGGCATCAACAACATCTACGTTCCTTATGTCAACTCTCCATATCTTGGCAGGTTCGAGTGTTGCTGTTTGAGATCAGTCACTGGTTTCATTTCAGGGTGATGGGGTGAAACAACACAGTGCTGGTTTTAATCCTGTCTTTTTCGCTTTAAGCTGTCAGTCCTGCAGAAACAAACTTGGGCTGAGTCCATCGGGATAATTGTATAAAAACAAAATAAAGATTTGCTTCCATTGAGACATTTTTTATGGGAACCGCCCAGCAACATTGGATTTCTTTTTTTATTAATGTGTGGCCACAAGATAGTTATTGCAGTCATTTCCATGCCCAGACTGTTGATTATTAACATCAAGTTTGGATTAATTAGGTATTATTTGCATTGTTTGTGGCAGATAACACACAGGTTGACGACTAGAGTTGTTTGTCCAAAAAACCTTTTTTTTATTTCAAGCTCAACTCTCAGATAGTCTTTGATGCTACATTCAGGAACACATTTACCTTGGGTATTCAAAGTCACCTCGTAAATACTAGTACTATGAAAATGAACAATTTCGATTGAACCAAAGAGGTATACTTTTTGGATTAAACATACAGTAAATAATAATAATAATAATAATAATAATAATAATAATAATAATAATAATAATAATAATAATAATAATAATAATAATGGTAATAATAATAATAATGGTAATTAAGAAGAAGAAAATAAAAAAAAAGATAATTGGGGGCTATTTTTGAAGAGTTAAACACAAAAACACCATATTCATATGACTAACAACAGTCTTCTGTGATCATCTTCCTCTGTGCCGCCGCAGGTTCAATGAGACCTTTAAGTTCTTGTACTGGACCATGTTCGGGGTGGCCAACCAGGACTCTGTGGACATGCCTGAGTTTGCCTTGGCTGAGTTCGTCGGAAGGGTTCTGTACGGCATCTACACCCTCGTCATCGTCATCGTCCTCCTCAACATGCTCATTGCTATGATCACCAACTCCTTTCAGAAAATTGAGGTAATTATCACCCGCCGGTATGAAAAGTAGGCGAGCATGCCCGTGTCTGTTAGCACAAGGATTTTATTTACAATTTTGACATCATTTTTTTCAATCTGATCTGTCTGTTAACAAAATATCGCTGGACAGATTTGAATGAAACTCATAAAAATAATAATATACCCATCTACAACTTTAGATTTTAACCTTATTGAAAATGTTTGCCAAAGATAACCGACTTTAGAAAAACACAAAAACTTTGTCAGTTTTACTAACGTTGAACCAAACTTTGGTGTGCAAGCCAGCAGTCAACCTGCTTTTCTTCATGGCATACTACTTTCATTCATTATGTATTCATATGTTGTAAAAGTAACAGAGGCGTCAGAGCCAATCTTTGGTGAATTACAGGATGATGCAGATGTTGAGTGGAAATTTGCCCGGTCCAAGCTGTACCTCAGTTACTTCAGAGAGGGCCTCACCATGCCTGTGCCTTTCAACATCATTCCTTCTCCCAAAGCTGCCTTTTATGTTTTAAGGTAAGCACCAACATTACAGCAGCTTTAAATTGCTGAAAACCTTTTTTTTTTTTTTAACATTGTGACGTTTTCTTTAATAAAATTAATTTCAAATACTGTTTAAGGGGTATCTTCAGGCGAATCTGCTGCTGCTGCAACAGGGACTCGGAGCAGAAATATCCCCCTCTAGCCTCTATGGTGAGTGTGATGTAATGCTAAAAAAATGCTCAACATCTTTGCTTATTGCTGTCTATGCAGCTGTGTATTATCATTATCAAATGATGTTATTATTAATAACATTATGTTAATCATAAAAAAGTCCAGCGATAAGGGCAACGAGGATAGTCAGCTCCCTTACCGGCAGCAGGTGATCAGGGCTTTGGTGCAGCGCTACATCGAGTCAGCTCGCAGGGAGTTTGAGGAGGCCAAGAGGAAAGGTAAGCTTTATTCTGAAAAAAAATTATAATGATGTATTTGGATGGTCTGCACCTGAGTAAAGATGTTTTTCCTTTTCATGGGTTTTAATCTCACATGATAATAGTTTAGTTGTTCTGCATGTGACTTTTCACCTAGTATCAGTTTTTCACTTCTTGACTAAATAAAATTGGGATATGACCATTTTACCACAAAAAGCAGTCTATATTGCATTATCAACTTTATTTGTATAATACATTTAAAACAACTTCAACGTAAAAATCTAATGAAGTTCCTAGACACAGAATTATTTTATGTTTCTTCAGACATACCCGACATGTTTCAACGTCTTTATCCATCCCCAGTCACCATGAGTGGGGCAGTGGTGTTATCAGGTAGTTGCTGGTCAGTCAAAGGAAGTGAAGGTCATCAAACACAGGGGAGGCTTCAGTTAATCAAAACTTTATTTATAAACCATTTTTCATACAACACAAGTGCTTTATGAAGAAACATTTAAGAAGTCACTAGATATATGTTAAAACTACTAAAAAGAGAACTTTCCAGCCTAATTTTGGTAAATTTCCACACTCAGTCAGAAATCCTTTTGTAATTTTTTTGGTAGTTCCTCCCAGATGCAAGGACTGTAATGATAAATCAAAGGCTTGTTGTATGTTTTAGTTTGTACTTTATGTATTAAGGGATAGCCACTACAACAATTATCTGTTCAATATCTGTAAAATTAGCAGAATTAGAGCCATTTTTGTGTTTTAAGGTAAACTGGTTGTGGCAGCCATGTTGAATGTTTTTGGGTTTGACTCCAAATGTTTGTGTACATGCAATGATTACATTCTGAAATTTCATTAAAATCTGTTCAGTGATCCATATGATATTTTGCTAACAAAGTTTACTCCTATAGTTAATGCCTTTAACAGCAGATCTTGCACCATCTGTAGAACTCAGTGTTCTGAGTGACCTTTACCCAATCCTACCAATTATTTCACCTGTCTGCACCAAATTATCTTATTTAAATCTATTCAGATATTTTGCTAACAGACACACACACTCTAACAAACATGTTTAGGATAAGGATAAAAGGCTGTTTGAAAAATGTATAAATATATGAGAAGTGTGAACCAAAGAATTTTCAAAATATTTCCCACTTTTTAGGAAGAAAACTGTAACTAAATGCAAACATGTATGATTGAATACCAAACTGCAATGGTGTAATTACTGTTTTGTCTTTCCTTTAGATATTGGAAATCGGATCACTGAGCTGAACAAAGCGGTCTCCAGGATGCACGGTGAAATGAAGATGATCCAGCAGCTGCTGATGGCTGACGGACACGTTTCAAGCAATGCGCTGATCAACGATGGCGCCTCCGTTCTGGGGAAATATATCATCGGTGCCAAGAACAACTTCAGAGGTTTCAACAGCAGCCCCGACGACAAAAACACATCCCTGAAAGTGAGCGTGCACCACGGAGCAGAAAGGGTGGATGAAGAAAAGGCTGATCGAGCTGCACAGCAGGAGACAGATAAACTGAGTCAGGTAGATGAACATGAAGAAGAGCTGAAGCAGGTGACAGATTGCGAGGTGGTCAATATGGAGGAAGGCCGAGCCAAGAGGGAAGCAGAGGAAAGAGAGCCGGCAGAAGAACAGCAAAGCGACAACGAGGAGGCAACAAGAGGGAGAAGTTTTGATGACGTAGAAGAAAAGGTAGAAACCACACAGAGCGAGGCAGAGGCAGGGAGTGAAGAGGAGGTCAATACGAGGTCACAGGTGACAGAAACACACACAGAGATGGAGCCCGAGCCCACAGAGAGCCCCACCGTCAGCTGTGAAGTGACAGACACGAAGAAACTAATCGACAAGTTCAAAGACATGGAGTTGATGGAGAGAGAGACGGAAACAGGACGGATGAAGGGGAACAGGTTTGAGAAGAAAAGCAGGGAGAGAGATGGACAGAGTGGAAACAAGGGAGTGATCCCGTCTCCAACAGGAAGCAGCAGCTCACACGACACGGGCTTCGGATCACAGGAGGGGGAGGGCGCCATCGATGGACCAGTGAAACCTTAAACACAGTTATTTAGGCCGAATGTTTCAAATCTGCTAGATCGGTTTGATTAGTTAACTTAAAATTACGCATTAGACATAAATAAAAACTATCAGCAAATTATTGTCAAAATAGGCTGTGGTGCTCATCTAAAGTTAACCAATGTAGATCCAGTCATAATTACCTGAGACCTTTGTCAAAATCCAGCAGTCCATGAGATATTACAGACAAGACTGACTTCACTTATTAGTTCTTCAGTTTTATGAGTACAGCTTTGAATATGTAAAGTGAATGTATCTAAGCTACAAACACATCAAATTTTACTTCAGCGTCTGCAAATTTGACTGTGTAAAAACCATATTTTGTGTCGTCTAATGGGAACTGTTTGTGGCGGCCATCTTGAACAGGGTTACACAAGAAGTTGTCTCCAAATAGTTCACGACAAAATTTAAAAAAAAAAAAAAAAATCTTGGACAATCTGGTAACACAGATTAACACACAGAGACATGGGCAAAACCAGTATTGTCCATCTTTACCATGTGCCAGCCAGCGACTAACTGAAAGTTAAAATGTTGAGTCTATTTTAATCAAAATAAAGTTTCCATTATAGATTATTCTTGAGTCATTTTTCATCAAACATTTAAATAATTACTGCACTAAAACATCACATTCTAGCTGTAAAGATTTGAACTTTTATTCAATTGACTTTATAACTTTTGCTTCTTAAACCAGCTAAATAATTTGAAATTCTTTTTTGTTTCTGTATTTTTCCATCAACAGTGTGGAAGCTCACAAGTTCATGGAGTTTACAAATAAATGTTCCCTCAGTGTTTTTTTTTAAAATCCTGATCTTCACCTCTTGCTGAAGTGACAGAGCAGGTCTCAGCTTGTTTAACACATTCTGCCCAGTCTCCCTGAGGTACTGTGCGCAAACACATCAGTTCATTAATTTATCACCTGCTGCACTTTATTTTCCTGGGAACTTCCTGTAGAGGGGAGAAAAAGTTTGATTTTTCTTTTGCAGCATACCACAAAACAGTGTTTCCACTTTTATGTTGAAGGGCATCAACTGCAGCTTAAGAAATGAAGACATTTTCCCCACAAATTTTTTTTATTTTTCTGCCATAAAAAAAAAAAAAATCCAAATAAAAAAAAAAGCTTGTTTCCAAGAAATACAAAACATTAAGAGCATAAACCTGTTTATTTCCTCATTCCTATGCTGATGTGTTTTTCTTCATCGGCTGATAAAGTAGCTACTTTTTGCACAGTTAACACGAAGGCAAGCCTAAAGAACACCAAACGGATACTGAGGTATAATTTATCATTAAAACAATGAATAATCTTCACAATATTTAGAAATTATTGATGTCACATTGAATTTTAACACATTGAAGACATAAAATTCATTAAAACAACACAAGTTACAAAACTGCAGTAACATATCAAAACATAAATTCATGAACATTTGTTAAATCTGTACAAAAGGAGTCAAGATGAAGAGTTCTGTAAACATTAAATAGACTGCAAAGATTTGTTCATTAAAAAAATGTGACAAATAAAAGAACAAAGTTTAATATTTCATTTACAAAATAAGCACCATGTCGCTATCGTAGAAACTATTTCCTTTACTCGTCACAGATTAGGAGCCACAGGCCAGGCATTCTTCTCTGTTGGCTAAAGAGCAGACCATGGCTGCAGTGTTGCGCTCCCTGGCCTCCTCTTCCTCACTCTTCACCATCGGGCTCTCCTTCAGCTTCTCCTTGTTCAGGGTGAACTGGATGGGGTTGGCTGCAGGCTTCGTCCGCAGGTAGTACATGCCGGTTTTCAGGCCCTGAAGAAGAAAAGTTAATGATCAAAAAGGAACAAAAATGTAAAATAAAACCTGCTGCTGGTCATTTTGATCAAATATCACAAAAAAAATTATTTTCAGTTTCTCTCTCAGAACACAATATGTGTTGTGACTCTGAGCTACATTAAGTTTTTAGCTCAATATCTGTAAAAATGGCTGTTGTATGGCCATTTTTGTTGTTTCTAAGACCAGTGGGCAAACATCTTACATTGGTTTAATTCTAAAAGTCAATCAATTGTAGAAATATAATCTGTGATTACTTTCTGAAAGTTTCATTCAAATCCATAATAAAGTGGATCATGACATATTTTCCTAACAGACATGAACAGCTGGATCGCACTTACCAACTTCCAGCCGTAGAAGTGCATGCTGCTGAGTTTGCCATAATTGGGCTCGGCGATGTGAATGTTCAGAGACTGGCTCTGGTCGATGTACGCGCCACGATCTGCTGCCATCTTCAGGACGGTTTTCTGAGAGATTTCCCACACGGTTTTATACAGCTGCTTTACATCATCAGGGATCTCCTTAATGTCCTGAGGGATGTCAGAAAACATTTTAAACACTCCCCTCCATGCAAAAAAATTAAAATAAAAAAACTAAGTAAATAAAGCATTTGATGTACCTGGATGGAGCCGTTCTGAGCAATCAGCTGGTTCTTCATCTCCTCATTCCACAGTCCTCTCTCTGTGAGGTCCTTCAGCAGGTGAGGATTCACTATCTGTAGAACGAGAAAAAAAATTCTTTTAGGATCAAATAGCTTCTTATAAACACCAATTTTACCCAAGTTGGGACATTTTACTTCTGTTTTCACTTATCTTTCAGCCCAACCTTTAACAAAATTCGGGTAGTACAAACAAAACACCACACTCTGGTTCTGACCTGGAACTCTCCTGAGAGCACCCTGCGAGTGTAGATGTTGCTCGTGTACGCCTCGATCGACTCGTTGTTGCCCAGGATCTGCGCCGTGGAGGCCGTGGGCATGGGGGCCAAGAGCAGGCTGTTCCTGACGCCGTGCCTGTGGACGCGCAGATAAAGACGTGAAGCTAAAGAGGACATGCTGTGTGTCACGAAATGAATTCAGGTGGACTTACTTGGCAATTTTCTCCTTCAGGGTCTTCCAGTCCCACAAGTCCGTCGGGGTTTTATCCCACATGTCGTACTGAAGGAGCTGTGGAACAGGACAGGTTCAGCACATCATCTCTCAGCGTGAACTTGACGTGTGTAAGGTACTCACTCCCTTGCTGACGGGACAGCCGCTGTAGGTTTCGTAGGCGCCGACCTCCGCTGCCAGTTCACAGCTGGCCTCCAGAGCAGCGTGGTAGATGGTCTCAAAGATCTGAATGTTGAGCAGCTGGGCCTCTGGGCTTTCAAATGGGTAACGCATGAGGATAAAGGCATCAGCCAGACCCTGGACACCGATTCCGATTGGCCGGTGGCGCTTGTTAGACTTTTCAGCCTTCAAAATAAAAATGGACGAAAAGAACATTTGTTTACAAAAAAAGCTGCGGGGTTGATGGGAAAGAAGCACTAAAACAACTCATACCTCTGGTACTGGGTAGTAATTGATGTCAATAATCTTGTTGAGGTTCTTGACGATAACTTTGGTGACAGATGCAAGCTTTTTGAAGTCAAAGGTCTTTTCTGAGGTGACGTACATGTTGAGGGCAATGGATGCCAGGTTACACACTGCAATCTGAGTTAAAGACAACAAACATTATCACAACAGAGCAGCCAGTTATCCTAATAAAACAGGAACAAAAAGTGAAATCCTCTGCCTCCTACCTCATCATCACTTGTGTACTCTACGACCTCCGTGCACAGATTGCTGGATTTGATGGTGCCCAGGTTCTGCTGGTTGCTCTTCCTGTTGCAGGCGTCCTTGTAGAGCATGTAAGGCGTCCCGGTTTCCGTCTGCGACTCGATGATGGCGTACCACAGCTGCTGAGCCTTCACCACCCGCTTGGTCCTGCCCTCCTTCTCATACCTTTAAACGTCACGTGGTTAGATTTAATAAAAGTGTTGTTTGTTTAAAACAAAACAGTTTGAAAGTGGATCTTTACCGAGTGTAAAGCTCCTCAAACTCCTCCCCCCAGCACTCATCTAACCCTGGACATTCGTTCGGACACATCAGAGACCAGTCCTACAAGGAAACGGCAGGAATGAGCGTCTCTACACAAAATAAAGTTTTAACGTTCCAAACCGTGAACAACATGACCTTCAGTAATCACCTGATTGCTTTCCACTCTTTTCATAAAGAGGTCTGGGATCCACAAGGCGAAGAACAGATCTCTGGCCCTCTGTTCTTCTTTCCCGGTGTTCTTCTTCAGGTCCAGAAATTCAAACACGTCTGAATGCCACGGCTCCAGGTACATAGCGAACGCCCCGGGCCTCTGAACACAGCGGCGCATTGCGTTAAAGTTTTAACAGAACAACGAGCAGCTGTTTTGCATGGAGTGCATTTCAGATGCATCTTCTCCTCACCTTGTTGCCGCCTTGATCCACATAACGTGCTGTGTTGTTGTACACTCGCAGCATAGGAACCAGTCCATTGGAGATGCCATTAGTCTGAAAAAAACATCCATGGCTTTAATTATGTGAACCCTAGTTCAATATTTATACTATTAGCTTTTATTCTTAGTCTTTAGCTACTGTTCTGCTACCTTTAGTTAGCTTTTTATTACTTTTAGCTACCATTCTGTTACTTTAACCAGGGTTCCCACACCTTGGTCAACATCAAATTCAAGGATCTTTCAAGGACTTTCCAGTACCAATGTCCTCAAATTCAGGAATCAGGCGCGACGGCAAATACCTGCTGCTACCACAGAATGTTATTAATAAACAGGTTTAATATGATGTAAATTTAATGAAAAACTGAACAGCATA
>JAUBOC010000030.1:1178068-1191243 GCA_032275365.1 Anablepsoides cearensis | reverse complement strand
GTTTCACTTTTTAAATGGAATTACTGAAATAAATCTACTTTTTCATGATATTCTGATTTTATGACCAGCACCTGTATGTTAAAAATATTCCTTGTTTTTGATATTTTTATAATGTTTTAATTTTTTTTAAGTGGATAGTTTTCAACCAGCAGTCAGCTGTGAACATGTTTTTGCAGTTGAATAAATTCAAATACAGATTATAAAAAGCTACTTTTTTGTTTTTCTTCTAGGCTTTTTGTTGTTGAAACAATGAGATGAGTGAAAACGTGTAGCTTTTCTATTCATCTGTTTGTCTCCAAGTTCTGCAGCCTGCTGCTTAAAATCCAGCCGTTAATGTTGTTGCATGTTAGGCTTTCATTTCCAACGAGTTTTGAGTCTTAACTCCACATCCAGTTTTCACGAGTTCTGCATAAGAGGATGGTGCATCGTTGGAAAGAAGCAGATGTGCCCGTACTGCAAGGAGAAGGTGGATCTGAAGAGGATGTTCAGTAATCCGTATCCTTTTATCATTCTAAGATGTAAACATCTATTAGAATTGTTTGTTGCATTTTCAGAAATTATACAGAGTAACAAACTGCTTCCTGTTTGATTAGAAGTGATAAAGTTAAGTGTCTCCAACCTCATTTCTAAATTGGAAATGTTGTCAGATGAACTAAATGTCATGAAACCTAATGCAGAACTTTTAAGAGGACAGTTTTTTTCCCCATGGTGGAAGTTGCAACAATATTTACGTAGTTAGATATTAATAAACAGCTGATTGCATGCTAATAAAAACAAGTTATTAGAACTTGTGTAAGGTCGTGTAAAGTTTTTGTTCCTTGTTATGGATCAGTGAGAATCGGCTAACAAAAGGAACTGAAAAGTCTTTTCCATCGGTCCTGAAGCTGTACGTTGGGTTACTTCCAGCGGCCGTTTTGATTTTCCTTAAGAGTTTTTCTTCAGCTGGGAAAGGCCGCATGTTATGTATGGCCAACTTTTAGACTGGCTTCGATACTTGGTGGCCTGGCAGCCTGTCATCATAGGGTTTGTCCAAGGTATCAACTACATCCTGGGTCTGGAGTGACGTGGACGGAGATGCCACACAAACAAGATATGCACTGGCTCAAAGGACTCTGAGCCTGACATTAAAACTAAAAAAAAAAAACACCAATAAAAGTGTCTATACTTTTTTTGTAAATATTTATAGGCACATCTCTGTATTTACAGATTCTTTGGATTTTATTAGTATTCTGATTCTGGATGTCCGTTTCCCAAGGTTTTCCCCCACACACACACAGCATCGCGCCTCTGATCTGATTTGTGCATCTTCTGGAATAGTAAAACGATTCTTATTGTCTTTAGAGGTGCTTTTTACTTATGTCATAAATATCTGTCAAAACGTAAAAAGTGTCATGCTGGAGTTTGTCATATTTATGTCACTTGTGAGTCATAAATCTTAAATGGAAACCAGCATAAATCACTGCTTCCTCAAAAAAAAAAAACATAAACTCTGGGATGTTTTCTGTAGTCATTTAGCAACGAGTTATTTTAATGTTATCCCTTTTTTTTCTGTTCCGTATCTTGAACTGTAAGTTGCACAAGTGTCTTAACAATTGACAGCCATATCTTGTGACTGGAACATATGTCATACTTGTTATGACGTTATTCTTTAAGGAAAAAAAATGCATATTTATCCCTACAAACTAACCAAATGGCAAATTGTTTTGACTCTTCATACGGTTTTGTTCGTTAGCTTTTGAATGGCATTAAGTCTTATTGATGGGTATCACTGGAATTGGCCGAAGGCAAAAAAAAAAAAAAAAAAAAAAGAGATGGCAACAATAATAAAAAAAAAGTTTAAAAAAATTGTTCTGAATTTTTTTTTTTTTTTTTTACAGCTTAAATTCTGAATAGGAGTAACAAATACAAAACATGACAATCATTCGAGTCAAAGATGCTTGAAGGTTATATGACTGTTGATCTTTTAATTTTTAAAATAGCACCGTAAAAAGCTTCAAAGGCTCAGTTTTTATGGGTTGCACTTGGATCTTTAAACCCATTTCCCGGCTCAAACGGTAACCATGTCATGTAGAAGAGCCTGATCAGAGTCTTTGAACTGTTTCAAACAAGAACATCAAATAAATGTCAACGTGGTTTTAGGTTCTCGGGGTGTTTGGTGCGCGGTTCCAGCATTTGAAAACCCAAGACCGCTGAGTGACAAGAAAACAAACCTGAAGAAACTTTTTTTTTTTGAATCAACAGTAAATGAGTCAGAATGCCTGGATTGTGATGCTGACCTGAAGGAAACGTGTGAGGAAATTCCCAGAAAGTGAGTGGGCGAAAGGGGGAAGTAGTCTGTGTATATAAAGGTATTCTAAGTGACGGTCAGTAGACGATCAGTAAAGGAAACAAAATGAAGCTGCTGTCTGTTATCAAAGGTAAACAACATGAATCCAATTTTTTTCTCTGTTTTTGTGCCTGCTTTAATCATTTTGTTTATTTTTAAACAGCATTTGGGTGTCTGTGTGCACTGCTTGCAGATGGATTTCCAGGTACCAATCATTTTTTAATATATTAATATGGGAGACAAGTTCACTTAAATGTTGTTTCATTGGATCATCAAACTGTGCAGTTTCAGAGTACGACTCTCCGAAGATCATTGGACCAGTTCGCCAACAAATAAAAGCTCAACCAGGTAACACTTGGTCATTAATTTTACAATTCTTTGATATCCATGACACGTCAAGTACAACTGAGGATGGAGTCAAAGTGGTTTGTCTAGAAATAGGCAGCTGAATAAATAAATGTCTAAGGGTTGTTTAAATGAGCTGTGAAATATAATTTTAAATAATTTTTTTAGCAATAGCTACAAAAAACATGATTTTGCGCAAAAAAAGTCTCAAATTTTTGTTTGCCCCGAGAGCCAACAAATCATTTTTTTTCCAGCTTGTAGATCTTAAAATCCAAAAACTTTTGAGGTTTCCTCTTTATAATAACACCGAACACTCTCATTAGGACAAATCAGTGCACGTCTCTGGAACTGCTTATAGGATGCAGGAATCTGAAAAATGTGCTGAGGTCATTTTGACCTGATTTGACTCAGTCCTCAGTTTGATGCGACGGATCACACCTGAAGTCAATCTCGCTCATATTGACCTGAACATGTCTTCTCTGCAGGTGAGCAGCTGCTGCTTCACTGCGGTGCTCTCCCAAACTGTGATGACGACGAAGCTCTCATCTACTGGCTCGTTAACGGCGTCTTCCCCGAAGAAACTCTCAGCCACGACAGAATAGTGGAAACAGACGAGTGAGTAGTACCTCAGCTGCACAATCCTAAGACCTAAACAAATATTTTTTGCTACCTGGTTCTGCAGTGATGATCATCAATGCATTCTTGTTTTAGATCATCTTTAATGGAGGGGGCGATCCTGCAGAGGAGTTTGCTGTTGAAAAACGTGACTAAGGAGGACTTTGACTCCACTTTCAGCTGTGTTGTGACGAACACCGTGGGAAAGGCACAGAAGTACATAAAATTAGCAAGATCAAGAAAGTGTAATAACTGACATTTAAAAAAGAAAAAAGACAGATCCCTTTTATGCTGTTTAAGTTTGCACAATTTTTAAAAACTATGTTGCACTGTTTAATGTTTATGTGAGATGCAAATAACCTGAGCCATGAATGTTTCAACTGTGTGACTTTAGTGTCACACAGCTGTCTTTACTTGTAAAATGTTGTAAATGACTCCTGTAACTGCTGTCATTTTGTTGCCACAGAATACTGTAACAATAAATTTGAATGTCTTTATTTTTACTCCTGTCTTGCGTGTTTAATACATCTGTCAAATATTCTTTAAACTTGGAATCAAATGACAAATCGCTAAAGGTTCAAGAATGAGTCATTCGTTGTGAAACTGGTAGTTTAGTCAGTGTTTGTAAACTAGAAGTTGATGCGTGCAGCTTTAATGCTGTCATTACTCAGCAGGTTCAGCCTGTGCATGGTTCTGCATCTGCTCTCTTTCAGGATGGAGTCTACGTGCTGCTGCCACTTAGAGGCAGAATTAAAAAACAAACTTAACTGAGGTAACACTTTATACAACACCTGCCTTATTTAATCATTAATAAACAGTTAATCTTGAAAACATTAAGGATGATTAACAAATGTATTAATGCTTTACCTATTACGGCCAATTACTACTCATGAATTAACTATTCTATACTGTATATGTGAATGCAGATGCAAATATATACTTTCACACCACGTGCATTAGTGCTATTAAGTTATTTTGTAAACCATTCTTAAGTGTAGACTTTACTTTTTTAAAGTATAGTATAAGTATGTATGATAATTTACATACATTCATGAGTTTATAGGCATGAATTAATAATGTGTATGTTGGTTTGGGAAGTAATTAGCCCTTATGGGTAAAGCCAGTGGTGGGCAGCACTAATCTAAAACTTACTTCCACTAGCCCTAAAACACTAACTCAAATATTTAGGTCCCCTAATTCTAAAGCACTAATGCACTGAAAGTTTTAGCAAAAGCTAATTAAAGCACTAAAATAACCCAGTCAACCCATGAACCTGCTTCAACAGACATGAGTCACATATAATGTTGCTCTTTTAAGACTTATTGACATTCCACAGCTCTGTTTGGGAGTTGTCACCTGGTGGATAAGTGACAGCTTTCACCTCAGTTGTTAACAATAACATTGATCAATAACATTTATAGACCTGAGTTAGTGCTTCTAAATTTAGCAAGTTCTAATCCACTAATACATTTAAAAATTAGCAAAAGCCCTAAAGCACTAATCAGGAAATTAGTTCCCCTATTAGTGCTTATGGGGAACTGTGCCCACCACTGGGTAAAGCATTAATGTGTTAATTTAAGGCTTATTAAGTATGAACCATCCTTAATTTATGATGTTTTCAAGTTAACTTTTTATTAATGATTAAGCAATGCTAAATAAGTTGTAGATTTTATTAAGTGTTGTTGAATTTGAGATGTGGGCCAAAATTGTTGATCAGACTTCCTGTCATCCTCCTTTGTTTGACTAGAAACTTGATGTTCTGCTGTCAAATATCTACATATGAATGGTTAAAATAAGACCCCCCTGCTCCGAGTGTTACAGCTCTGCAGCTTTTTCTGCAGGCACTAAACATAATGAGGGAAATGTGACTGAATATTAAGCAGCCAAAAAAAAGATAAGAGCTGAAAATTGTCAAACAGCATTAACTAAAGACAAGTCTGTAAAGTTCAGAGATTAGTTCTGCATTTTAATTTTTCAAGTGCTTTTGGTTTTTTATAATTAGGCAGATTTATTTATTTATAATGGAAATGTAAGAATTATTGTAGAGTTACAATATTGTGTAATATTATGGGACATGTTTGTCACATTGTCTTTTTTTTTTTTTTTTTGGCCAGGACCAATTACCAGATTCGAGGCGTACCACAGCTGTAAAAAGTTGCTTTGTTGAGAGAACTAAGTTTTCCCATAACAAATGGTTTAATACCTTTTCATACCTTCTCCCTCAGTTATCACACCATCATCAATCCAAGGTTGTTTTTGATTCACACCAGTGTCCGTTTAGTGTTAATTCAGTTCTTACTTGACCACACATGGATAAACTCAGATCTCAGAGATTCTCTGCATTACACACCCGTGCACAAAACGTGCACGAGTTTGTCATCTTACACAGCAAGACGTATTTAAAACAAGTCAAGAGTCTCACACACCCAACTCTTCCAGGCATCGCTGCAAGTTGCTGCTCCTGTTAGGATTCAGATTGTTCATCTTCTTTCTGAGGAGACAAGCAGCATCTTCGGTCAAGTCTTCCACCTTGGCAGAAGACTTGTTATAAGGCCGAAACAGTTCTTGGTTGGTTTTGCGAGTCATCCCAAACAAGAAGCGTAGAAAAATGTCCAGTCGGCCGTCGTCGTGCTGCAGGCTTCTCTCCACAGCCGTCTTGTACAGCTCCATGATTCTGTGTCCTTTAAACATCTTGAATTTGGATTTCATCTGTTCAAAAACGTTCTTGTCCTGATTTCTGAAGGCGAGGAAAGCGTAAAGAGCAGCCAAGTACTCCTGCATGGTGGGGTGGATAAAACCCATGACCTTCTCGTAGTACAACACGACCGGTGAAACGACATATTCTGTGCAGAGGCCACTCAGAACCACTGCTTCTGAATCATCAATGTCTGGCCACTCTGTCTTGACAATCTGGAACTTGCCTTGTTCCAGCATGGTCAAAGCCTGGCTTCCAAGTTTCATGAGAAACTCCTTCTCTTCATCTGGTTTCAGAGCAGGGCTCCGAAACTGCCGAAGACGGCGGAGTGCGAGCAGCAGCTTTGTGTACATGTAGGTGATGCTTCTGGGTGGTTCTGACTGGGTTCCCTTCTCTCTGAAAGCTCTCTGCCACTCGTCAGCCACCAATGAGCAGAACAAGGGGAGGTGGCACATGATGTAGAGGGTTTTGGAAGACTTGACATACTCAATAACTCGAGCTGCTTGATTCGGGTCTTTAAACCTCTTACTGAAGAACTCGTCCTTCTCAAGGTCGCAGAAACCTCGCACTTCTACCTCGTTGTAGTGCGTGTCCCACGGGATGCAGGACTTGACTAGTGGGCGGGACGTGAACAACAACAAGGAGCGGTGGAGCAGCCGACCTCTGAGGAGGTTAACCACGATGGCGTTCAGGGTTGCGGATTCTTGGGGGTCTGAATGAATCTCCACACTTGAGAAGTCAATGTTGCCGTTGTACTCATCTAAACCATCAAAGATGAACATCATTTGGCAGTCGTAGCATTTAAAATCCTCGTCGTTTAACTTCTTTGTTTCCGGATAGAGAGTGTGTATTATTCCCACCAGAGAAATCTTTGAGCTCTCAAACTGTTTGAGCTCTCTGAATGACACGGGAAACACGAAGGACAGGTCATTGTGAGAGCGCTCCTCCACCCAGTCCAGGACTATCTTCCTGACCAACATGGACTTCCCCGACCCTGCCACTCCAGTGAGCAGCATCAGTTTAATGTACGATTCCTCCACGCTCTCAGAAGATAAAATGTCCGCACTAGTTATCTTCTCCCCCTGTTTCTGCCTGCTTTTAGGTTTTTCTATGGTCACAATCTCATGCTCAATATTTGGGCCATTGTTACCCACTGATAAAATGTGGAGATCGGTGTAGACGTCATCAAAGGGCATTTTTTGTTCCGTCGTGGAGAAACCTTCATATATTTCACCATATTTCTCTCTCAGAGTTTCACTTAATTCATAACGTACCACATCTGAAAGAGAAAGAAACGTATTATTAAGTGTTCTACTCAGAATACAGAGAATACATTTTGTTATGAGTAAAAGGACATTAAGAGAGCAGATGTACTTCTGGTGCACATGTCCCGGAGACAATCCACCTCCTTCTTTTTATTCATCTTGGCCAGAATGGTTTTGGTGATCTGCACAGAAACTTCAAGGCTGAAGCACTCAAGCAGTCGGTCCACAAGGTCCACTAGATCCATGCTGTGGGAGGAGCTGAAATGCTGTGGGTAATAGGTCCACAGCTTCCCCTTGAACGTCCTGAATTCATCCTCCGACAGCTTTTTCAGAGTTTCACATATAGTCTAGATTTAAAGGAACAATTACATTTAGTGATGACATTTTCATCTAGGCCATATAATTTAACTTTTGGGGAATCAGTCGATAGAATCGAACATAAACTGACCCGGAAAGTGAATTTCACGGTCAAAGATGGATGCTTGATCTCGTCTGGCTCTTGGATTAATTCCAGCTTCTCAGGCTCAGTTTCTTCATCTCTGTCCTTAACTCTGATGAGAACAAAACAATTTTACTACATCTTGTTTATCTTTCAGGCACACACAAACCTGTTGAAGTGCCTGTAATACCCTAATCCTGACATAGTACTAGGGCTGCCACGATTAGTCGACGACTAATTTAGTAGTTAATCTAGTCGTTTGTTTTACTTTGTTTTTCTCTACAAACTGCTTTAACACCTTCCACTGTCGCACCTGCCTTTCTGTCCTTGATACACATGCACAGTAGTGGTAACAGGGGCAGACGGTGGACGTCACAAGACATTATACAGACAGGCTCTGGTATCATGGCTACCTGACAACAGAGCTCAAAAATGTGGCATTATTTTAAGAAAATGAAAGAGAAACATGTGCAATGCTATATCTGCAAGGCAGAACTTGCCTTCCACAGCAATTATTTCTAGTTAGCATATAGCTAAAATCTAACAATGGTTTATATAATAGCAGCTGCATTTTGGTGCGATAAGCTGTATGTTTTATATTCAATTAATGTATGAACCGATTAGTCGACTAATCAAATTGACATGATTTTACCATTTTGTCACATTTTTTTGAATTTGGCTCAGCCAAAGTGAAACAGGAAGTGACATCAATGGGGAACTCTTTAAGAAAAGGAAATCTCTGGTCTTTGTTGACTGAAACAATATTATTTAAACTCTGACTCTTTTGTATCTCTCTCTGATAGTGACTCAATATAATGTAAAGAAACATCAGATTTTTCTCTACAATAGCCATTGTAGCAATGCACTGTTTACATGCAGACATTCCCCTTTGACATCACTTCCTGTTACTTCACATGTAAACATCTCAACAACTGTTCATCTCAGCAGCGTGAAATGTTTTTTTGGCAATGTTATCTTTCCAAAAATGCATTAATAGTTATGACAATAATGTGATGTCACAGGCACTTTAAAACCTAGGGTACGTGTCTTACTTGAGAGTTTTCTTTTCACAGTCGTCGCTGTCGAATGAGTAGCAGCTGGAGTATGAATCTGCTCTCTGCAGCTCAACCCTGAAATCAGAAACACAAGAAGAACTTGAACAACATTTAGTGTAACCGAGCTCATTATAGAGCGTAAATATTCAGATGGGAAGGTTTTTCTCAGGACTTGTGTTCTTCGTACTTTGTGGAGGGTTCATCATCATCGTCATCATCATCTTGCATTTGGTCCCTGTTCCCTTCACTGGACATTGACTTGTAGCTCTGAGCTGGAGTCAAAGCTTGTTCCACAAAATGCCTGAGGAGAAAAAAAGACGGAAAGTCAGTTTGAACTGGTTCTTTTTGTAAATTTTACTATAAAATATGTCCATGTTTTAAGCTGTAGTGTAGTTGTACTGTACTGTAATTATATGGACTATGGGTATTATGTGCCTAAACAAAAAATCTGACTAATTTAACTTTTCAGACTTTGTGGACAATTTGTTCATTACTTAAAAACATTTTTCACACAATTAGTACGATAAAGGCAAAAACATCAAAGATCTCTTCGTACCATTGGCTGGTGTCCATTGGGGTTGTTCCCAGGTCAAGGGACGGTCTTCTCTCAGGGATGTAGTAAAGATCCTCATCCCCATCCTCAACATAGTCACCCACTCCTCTACCAGACACTGCCTCCCCAATGGAAGAGCTGTCTGATGACATGGCTGCTTCTTCCTCCATTATCACCTGAAGAATTGAAGACCAACACGTCCGACACTAACAGGGAACAGCCTTTTTTCTCCAAGTATGATCACAGAGTGACCTGATGAACAACAAGCAAGAAAAACATGATTACAAGAAATTCAGGTTTCTGCTTCAGGTTATATTATTTTGCTATATGAAAATGAAAGTTGAGATTCTTAATGGATTCAACACATCTTTAAAAATACTTTATTATTCAAATCTGTCGCTGTGCTGTTTTGGGATTGTTTTAGTTTGATTTATTATAAAGCAATCATGATGTGCTTAAAATAAAAAAGGTAAAAACATTATAATCCAATCATATGTGTTGACAAACATGACAACGGTACAACTGAATAACTTATTTTTCTTACATGCAGTAATTAAAATATATAAAAACCTAAAAACAAATTGAGAAAGTTATTGTCTACGTTCTGCTGGTTAACAAAAGTTCAGCTATTTTTGTTTCTGACTTTTTTCTCCCAATGTTTGAGAAAACCACACATATTCTCATTATGAGCAAAACAGAAGTGAAAAATTGTCTTGAGTTACATTTCTGAAAACCAATATTTTCCCTTTGTTCACTAAAACAAATAAGAAGTAAACTGATCTCTCATCTTTACTTCGCAAGCTTAACAAAGACAAGATTTGAGTTTTTATCACAATGACAATTTCATGAATAGCAACAACTCTTAAAACACAATCAGGTTAATCAGTAATAAGTAAAAATGACTCAAACCCATCCTAAACCCACACTTGACCCCATGTGTTGTGGAAAACATTTAGTTCAATGTTAGAAAAAGACAACAAAACAAATTGTTCCTCACAGCTAGGGAAAATGATGTGGTCACACAACAATATGTCAATATGTATTATTTAAGAAACTCGAACAAGATATTTTCTGGAAACTTCGACAAATGAGTAGCAGCAGGATATATAGCATGTTCCACTCTCAAATACTATTTTAAACCATTAGACCTTGGTCGGCAGGCTGAAAAATGCCACCTTTTTTGACCTGTAATACAAGATTTCTTATGTTGCTATAGTATAAACCTTGTGTGTCAGGATTATAATCGCAGTTTATTTTAGCTTTCCTCACGTTTTACGCTACTATGACTTGGTTTCCCTCTTCTGCGTTCACAAAATTACAGACCTTGTCATTCTGCCATAATAGTTGAACAAAAAGCGTTCATTACATTTCATAACACGTTCATTAATAATTTACCACGTCTCTTGAGACTGAGGAACTTGACAGTGTCAAGTCGCGTAAACAGAAAGTCTAAGTTTACGCAAAACTACGACCAACACTTTCATTATGAACGTTTATAATACAAGTTAAGTTTGTACCATGAACATATTATTATATGTAATATATATGACTTTTAAAACATAGTTTTCTTACCACCGATACGAAACGTCCGAAAAGGGTTTTCCAACCAGGAAGTTGTTTTCTTTCTCAAGAAATCAAAACGTCATAAAGTCGACCGCCCCCTTCAGGTCGGAGGAGGAACAACATGCAGTCTGCACAGAAAAACAGCTTTGATGACAGAAACATCCATTTAAATGAGCCAATAAAACCGATGAGAATCTGAGAACATAAACTTCTTCTCTTCACATAAGTTATGACTGGGGGGGGGGGGGGTAACCAGTTAGACATGATCATGTTTCAGATGAGAACGTTCCCCCCACAATCCCACAGTTGTACATGTTTTTTTATATGTTTTATATGTTATTTAATTTACATTTTTTAGCAAATGAGCCAAGATCATATTGCAACAATGAAAGATTTGAGTTTTTTAAATAGCTTTTTGTTTTCCTTAAGTTTATTTGGTGAAGCTTTCCTAAAACTCACGTTTTATTGTCACACACACAGGTGACAGAACGTCTTTACAGGACGTAGATGTAATGTATACAGGTGTTCAGCAGTTCAACGTTCTGATAACTTGTGGGGAGAAACTACTTACATATTCCTGTTCTGCCTGCAGAACCATAAACAACTTATGGATAGGGTCAAAAATGAGTCACTTTGTGGACAATGTGCCTCACATTAAAATAAAATTTCAGGCTTTTAAAACTATTTAAAAGGCAAAAAGAAACATTGGCATAAAAAGATTTGTAATTTGAACTTACACTTTGTCTTTGGTGTTACATAAGGCTGATTCAGAATGTCAGATCTCTGCATGCTGCTGTGCATGGGCAGTAAAGCTACCCTCTGGCTGCAACATGATTCATAAATAAAAATAATTTAGGGCATTGCAGTTATATAGGAGCTGTATAGTCATATTATGAAATGTTACACTCTTACTCTTTGCATATAGCTTATCTTTTGGGATTATTTTTATTATTATTTACCTAATTTGAACAAATTTCACTCTAATGTTTTTCAGGGGATCGGTTTATATTCTGACCTTATTCTATTCTAACACTGCTGGACTGGGCCTCATCTGAACAGTTATTTTCATTAAATTAGTCATTTTATTAATCATCTTTTATTGTTTTTGTTTAATGTATCTCAGGACAGTTTAGGAATTTGAATGCTATTGATTTTTTTGTTGCTTTTGTTTATTAACATATATTTTTTTCAAATTTAGTAAAAAGTATGCATTACTATTTTTACTGACTAAACTTAGCTGTGTGTATTCACACTAGTTTAGGATATTCATGTAACTCAAATGAACACAACAATACCTATAACTTTCAGTTTTCTTAATTGTGCAGACGGACTTTGTTTGAAATATCCAAGCAAATGCTCCGCTGCCTGTCTTCTTCATTTATTTGCACTTTTACTGAAGTAATAATTTATTTATTTAACTGAAAGATATCATGGGATACTAAAACCAAATGTTTTACCTCTTGCCCACCTGCTTTGTTAACTTTAGTATAGTATAGTATAGTATAGTATAGTATAGTATAGTATAGTATAGTATAGTATAGTATAGTATAGTATAGTATAGGATAGGATAGTATAGTATAGTATAGTATAGTATAGTATAGTATAGTATAGTATAGTATAGTATAGTATTAGTAACAACAATAACAACAATAACAATAATAATAATAATAATAATAATAATAATAATAATAATAATATATTCATTATTAAATAATAATACTAATAATGTATGTATGGATGGATGTATGGATGGATGCAGATTGAGCTCTCACACAGAGAATATATGCTGAAAGCCTGAAGCGGCGTCCTGTATATAAATAAAAGCAGCCTCCTTGTTTGGTTGGGGACCATCTTTCCACTACACTGCGCTTTGTGTGACGGAGGCGTGAGCAGCAACAAAGACAGCAGGAGAAAACAGTGGTCTATATGAAGGGTGATCAGTGCCACAAGGATACAGACAAGATTTTCAGCAGAGGGGGTCCAATTCTGGTCCTCGAGGGCCATTTTTCTGCATGTCTTGGAGGTCTCTCTGATCCAACACACCAGATTTAAATATATGGGTGATTGACAGGCTTCTGCAGAACTTGAAGAGGTGATTTAATCACTGAATCAGACTGCCATCACTGCCACTTGTGCATACATGAATGTGGTACATTGATTTAAAAATTAGAGCATAACATTACAATTTATAATAATAATAATAATAATAATAATAATAATAATAATAATAATAATAATAATAATTATTATTATTATTATTATTATTATTATTATTATTATTATTATTGTTGTTGTTGTTGTTGTTGTTGTTGTTGTTGT
>JAUBOC010000030.1:1101186-1124914 GCA_032275365.1 Anablepsoides cearensis | reverse complement strand
ATTAGACTAATCGAATAATCGTAAAAATAATCGTTAGATTAATCGAGAGAAAAATAATCGTTTAGGACAGCACTACACATTTAGTTCAGATGTTATTATCATTCTGTCTGTGCAACAGTGTAATCCTAAAACTGTGCTTAAAGATCACTGTTTTAGTTTTCCTTTAAATCATTCCAAGAAGAATTTTGTTGTATAATTTCATATTTGGAATAATGATTCGTGTTCTTGGGGATGTTAGAATTAATAAAGACTGTTTTATATTTAGTACATTTATTCTTGTTAGGAATAGGGTTGAGTTACTGGAGGTAAAATATGTCTAAATGTTTCTGTAGATCTTCAGACAAAGGAGTTGGATAAAAAAAAAATCTCAGGCGTTAAGTTTTAAACATGATATTAAAAAAAATCAGTTCTGTTTCTGAACATCTTATTCATACGTTTTCAACTGGCTTCATTTATTTATTTAAGCCAGCTTTTAGTTTTAATGTTCTTTCACTTTTTCGACTAATTTGACTAGAATTAACTTGTTCTGTATTTCAGGAGATGACTATGATGTTTGTGCCATCTGCCTGGATGAGTATGAAGAAGGAGACAAGCTGAGAGTTTTACCGTGCTCACACGGTAAATCTTTTATTCGGTTGATCATCATGTTGGTGCATAAAGAAGATTTTAGAAGTTTTACTAGTAATTCTATATTTGTATTTGCTCATGTTGTACGTTTTAGTGAATAAAGTTTGGGTTGTTGCTGTCCTTTCTTGTTTGCCAGCGTACCACTGTAAGTGCGTCGACCCGTGGCTCACGCAGACCAAGAAGACGTGCCCCGTGTGCAAACAGCGCGTGACCAAGAAGAACCCGGAGCACTCCGAGTCCGACTCCGAGGAGGAAGCCGAGGGACGCGGGGAGGGAGGAGGAGCTCGCGACGCCAACTCGGAGCGCACTCCTCTGCTCCGCCCCTCCAACCCCGGGTCCCCATTAGGGAGCCCAGCGGACTATTCAGCCACCACTATCACCACCGCCCAGTGCCTTGCCTCCCCGGCTCACTGCGACTCCCCCATCCTGGGCTACGAAGGCTACTACTCCCCGCAGGAGGACACAGACTCAGAAAGCGGGGACACGGACGACCAGCACCACAGCGAAGACGACACCGCCCAGCTCATCGGTAGGGGAAGAGTGCTGGCCTGAGCTTTCTGAGTGAGATCAGCCAAGTTTTACTTTTTAGTAAGTTTTTATCTGTTTTTATTTTAGCTAGTTTAACTTCCTTTTATAAGAGTTGCAGCCAAGGGAGTATATTTTAACACCCTGACTGTGTGCACCACCTCTTCTATTTCCAGCAGCAACGCCTCAGTTTTTCTGGTGAGTCACTGGGATGTTACAAGCTGTTACTGTAAATACAGACTCAGTTAATTAGACAACCACGCTTGTTTTATATTAACCAGTGAAACTCACAGCAACTTATATTTTGACTCTTCACCAAAGGATTGTGGTCATCAGGAAATAAGTTGTTTTTCCAAGACATGTTCCTGCAGGTTCCATATTTCAAAACTACTGAACGCTGTGCCAATAAGTGTGTTCTGTTTGATGTTTGTCAGCGTGGTGAAGGCTTTAGCTCCTAATATCAGCTCAGAGCTGGTTGCACAGATCTTTTAGGGTTTGAGTAACTCCTTTGTTTAAAAAATCTGTAAGTTTGCCTCAAAATGCAAAACACTTAAACACACCTGTGCATTTAAATTACCAATCATTTTGATGTTGGACTGATGATGGATGATCTGTTTTGACCAAAGTCCAAACCTGAGAATCACGAGCTAATCCCCAGTATTGTACACAGTCCACAGGCCATCCTTCATGTTTACCAGAGAGTAACTCTGGGTAGACTGGCTCTTAAGGTTTCTCCTTTTGGGTTTTAAAGTAGATGGATGGTTTTATGTTGATTTAATAATTTTATGTCATTTGTTCACAGTTTTAAATTGTACATATGGGGGTGCTTTTTTAAAAATATATTAATGGTTTAGATCTTTTTCACACTCTTTACAAGTAAACCTAAATGTTTTTAGTTATCAGATTTTTCTCATTTAATAATTGTTGGTAATAACATTGACTATTGTTGTAATTGGAGGGTTTTTCTGCTGCTTTTACATTTTTGCTGACATTGCTGTGCAGGAAGTTAGGCAAAGACTTGATGTGTTTCCAGTTGAATAAACTCAGGATCAAGTCAGAGTTACAGGTCAGTTGAAATTGTAAATGTGTAATATAATAGTTTATAGGGTTCAAGGCCTGTAAATTGTTTTGCTTCTTTTAAGAAGCAATAGAGTCAAATTGATTTATTTGATTTCTGTTTTTCTGCTATTTTCACAGCAAAATGTTACATGAGAATCATGGGACCCTGGAGGTTTTTTTTTTTTTAACAAATTATTTGCCTTATTGACCCTGAACTTCATGTTAAATGTTTAAACTAGAAGAGACAAGGAAAAAAAATGTTTCTGCTCTTTTATTTTCCCCAGACAAACAAAAGATCTATTTTTCCCTCATAGGTTTAATGGTGACAACAGTAGATGGAGGCAGCACGCGTAACAGAAATTTAAAGGCGACATATCATGCAAAATCCACTTTTTTAACACTTATATTTTGATGTGTACCTAAAGTCTCTAGGAGTGTAGAAAAGTTGAGTTTAGTCTCTCCTGGAGCTGCGTACATATCTTTATATTCTGTTTGGATCATGTTTTTCGGTCCCTTAAGTTTTCTCTGACATATTTAGAGCAATAACAACACAGTATTTGCTACAGAGCTGCTAAACAAGGTCATGGACTTCCAGATTGCCAAATTTATAAATCTGCAGTTCTGCAGGTTCAGACTCCGGCTCCAACATGTAAGGCTGGATGGACAAGTCCTTCATTGTTGTCTCTGAGATTATTTAATCTTTGAATTAATTTGTAAATTAGAGGTTTCTGTGCTGATAGATGCAGTTCTGTTACTTTAGCTAACCTTTTGCTATTTCTAGGTTTTAGACAGCTGCTTTCTTCTTTTAGCTAATATTTGTTACTTTCAGGATTTAGTTCCTGTTTTGTTACTTTTTGCTTTTACACAGATTTTTTTTTGCCAATTTGAGCTTCTAGCAAGGCTTTCAGTGCGTTTAGAGAGCCTACTATCAAACTACAAAAATAGCTGCACAGGGTGAAGGGGGTGGGGTCTAAAGCACCTCTTTTGAATTTAAAGAACAAGTTGATCGGGGAGACTCTTTAGAAAAAGGCTTGGAGTTACAATAAGGAGGAATTCAGAGTAAAGCATTGCAGTTTCACTTTATATAGACCCCGACTGGATGATTTAAATGTGAAAAAGAAGGATTTAAAAGCATGATATGTCTCCTTTAATAGGTTAATTGGGTTAATTATTTTCTGTTGAGATGATCAGGTCTGGGTTCGTGGTGCTAAAATGTGCAAAAAAGCCTTAAAAGATGTTTTGTCCAAATAGTTTTACTGCTCAAAATGAAGGAATTCGGTGCACTTTAGCTTTATAGGTTGACCTTGGAGGCTTTAAAGAAAATGAAGCAGTTTTTTGTTCTGTTTTTAGATGAATGCACTGTAGTTGGGCAAACTCAAACTTTTCTTTCAGGGTTTCTGTCTTTTTCTCATGAAATTTAGTGCAATTAATTTTAACTTTTTAAGAGTTCCTAGAAGTTCATCAGATTGTTGTCATATCCCGTCTTTCACAGCACCTTCATAAAGAAAATGTTGCTTGTATGATGTACATAAGTTTTGTTTGTGGGGATTTTAGTTTTTTAGCAGCAGAGTAATAAGAGTAGAATTATAGCATTCCTTTGTCTGTGATTGACTTCACTGTTAAGGTTTGATTAGCACCTTTTTTTTGGCAATATACTATATCATAAATAAAAAAAACACGTTTTTTTTTACAATATGCTTCAAATATCTTTTGTACTGTATGTTTTTTTTTCTTTATGTGCCTCAGCTCAAAGGACTGTTGACAGAAACAAATGGAAGCCTAGAATCACCTGGTGTTAGTTTTCACTCTTTCTTTTAGAACAAGGTTTTTTTTAAACACATGTACAGTGTCAAGAGTCTATCTGATGTAAGCTGAGAAGAATAGAGTCTAAATGTGTTATTTGTGGAAAATGAAATGACATGAAAATAATGCTGAGATATGAAACTAATCATTGACACAAATAATTCATGATAATAAAAAGCCACTATAGTTAAAAAATGTGTAAACTGAGTGTTATTTTATTACAGCTTTATTGGATAATTACATAAATTACTAATTGTGTGTTGGGTTTTTGTCTGTGCACAGTCTTAAGAGTCCAATTCCTGATTTCCTCACATTTTGTTTGACTTTTTTGTTCTCTTTGTTGAATTTGTCATATCCAAGTACAAATAAGGGACATAGGTACAAATACAAAAAGAAAATAATCATATGAAACACATTTAAAAGCAAAAACAGCATGTACATATAATGCAAATAAACACATATCCCCTCAGTATGAAGTTAAAAACTTTCAAAGTTATTAAGTCTTTATAACGTTGAGGCCAATAATTTGATCTTTCTGGACCGCAAACAAGAAGCTTCTCATTGCATCAGAGTTAAATAGCTCATCAGATGACACATAATTGTCTAATGGGAGGCTCTTACCTATTTGCTTAGTTAAATCCAATTGGTGACCTTTTTTTTTTTTTTGCTGGGCAGAAAAATAAATAGATCTTTCTTATAAAAATGGAATATAAAGAAATGAGGCAACTTTTGCTCAGCAATAAATGAATGTTGGACAGATTGACGTCAATCAGTTTAAAATTCACCTGAGCGACTGATGAGTAACGTCGTGCAATCATGAAGAATAAGACAAAGTTTAACATGTAGGTTTTTTTTTATTTCTTGATATTTACTGCTGAAGGTAGCTCAGTTTGTAGAGCTGTTGCCTCTCAGTGAGGAGGTTGCCGGATAAAATCCCAGCCAGGGACCTTTCTGGGAAAGTAAATAAATGATGGTGTGCATGTTCTCTCTGTGCATGTGTGCGTTTTCTCAGGCTACTTTGGTTCCCTCCCACTGTTGTCCCAAATTTGTAACTGTTAGGCTAATTGGTAAATTGTCTTGTTTGTCTCTACGTGTCCCTGTGATGGAATTGCAACCTGTCCAGGATGTCCCTCGCACAGTGACCCTGAAAGGAAGAAGCAGAAAAAGATGGATTTTCTGCTGGTCAAAGTAAGCTGAACCTGATCAGCTCGCAGGTGTATTTTTTTAAATAAAAGCCCTGCTGACCTCCCAAAACAAGCCTAAAATATTCTGTTAATTGCCTTTCCCAACCTACAGGAGTGAACTAATTAGAGCTCAGCTGGTTAATTAACTAAGCTCCAGGTTAGAATGTCTCATCAGTAGAAAAAACAATAAAAAAGTGAATAAATGGAAATCTTATTGCCACCCTGTACAATGGATGGATTTCCAGTTGTAGTTGATTTTGGGGCCTGATCTGATCAGTTTTGTTGTTGCACGTATTCTGAAGCCGCCTCCTTCACACCGAGCTGCTCATTCATGGAGACTTCCCGTGTGGCTGGGATTTAGTCCTTTTAATCCGCTCCTTATTTTAACATTTCGTGCATCTTTAATCACGTCGCCCACTGCTTTGAAGAAAAGTCGATTCATGTTTGAGCTCAGAGACCTGTTTTTTTTTTTTTTTTTTTTGCTTCAGGTGGCTTGAGCAAAGTTTCAGTGGTCTTAGTAAATGACAGGTATTCTTCAGGTTTGTTCAGGGAGGAATAAAAGCACAGCGGCCTGACGTCACATTCTGCGTCGCATAATAACCCTACAGACCTTATAAAGAGGTATTCCTCATGAGAAATCTCAAAGTTGGGTAATTGGAAACTGATCGACGATGTCTTTGTGCTCCTTTTTGCTGAGATGTTTGCTTTTGTTTACATTAATGTCGTTTTTTCTGCTTGACTCAGGAGCGATTCCCCAACACCACCATGAGGTAAACCAAAAAGATATGATTTTTTTTGATTGTTTCCTTTAATCTATAATGTCTTTTTCTGGTCTTAACAAAAAATGACCAAAGATATCCCTATGTTTGTTAATTTCTGGGGTTAAACAGGGTAATTGCTTTCCATTACTTTTCCATAAATCTAATCACCCTCTTTGCCATCAAGTTTCTATAGAGTTATTCATTCAGATTTTATTTGGTGATTTGTTTATATGTAAGCTTTGTTATTAAAATGTTAATCCACTAAGATTAAAGAAAGCATGGTATAATTTTCAGCAGCTTACAATGAAAAAATCTATGTAATTGTTTATTAACTGCACTAAAAAATGTGTTTTTTTCCAGGGTTTTTTGGGCAACTCTTACCAAAAGCAGATGATCTCCTCTCTCCTGAAAGCCAACAGAGGTTCTGGAGAAAACGTGGCTTTTAACGGCCAAAGTGTTCTCCAGATGGAGCCGGCGCTCCTGCTGGAGAACGGAGCCCAGACCACCCGAGTGTGGCCCCGCACCATGCTGGATTACATGAGACAGCAGCTGAGGTTCAGAGGAAGGACGAAGAAAAACTCGAAGAAAGGATTCTCCTGGAAGTTTAGTCTCTAATGACAGAAATAGACAACTGTGTGAAGAATAAATCTCCGTTAAACTGTTCAATGAAAACAAATAATAATAAAAAAAATTGTGTGATTTGTTTTTGTCTTGGTCAAAACTATGTTGTTACTAAAAACCTATTAATTTTTCTAAGAACTATTATGTCATATTACAATTAGGAAATAAACTAAACCTTAAGAACTAGTCAATTTCTAATAAGGAAAACCATTTAAATTTAAAATAGATGTTTTTTTTCATTATTCCATGCCTAAACAAGCAAAGATATTTTCTTCTGTAAAATATGCATATACATTCTCATAAACAGTAGTCTGTATGCTACCTCAAAAACTGATGGTGAGTTGCAGAATGAAGCTGAGGGGAACAAGCTCATGAGTGTGGTAACTAATGGAGCAGACTATAAATAGATCAGGCTATTGTAAGGAAGATACCAGGGTAAATTATGTGCTGTCTCATTTGCTATTTGTATATTTAAATGTAAGGGCAGGTGTGTGTCGGAACACTGATTAAACAAAAGACAAGACTAAAAATGGTAAATATTTTAAAGGAAATTTCTTTTGTGCTTCCTGTCAGAGCATATTATTGTTTGAATTTTTTTTCCAGCATAGCAAAAGATCATTTATGCTAAAATACTCCTTAGTTTCAAAACATTCTCCTTTAAACATCCAGATACTTAAAAATTAAAGAAATAAAATTAAAAATTAAATAAATAAAAATTAACTTTCAGCTCTAGTGGTAATCTAAACCAATCAGTTATACCGGTTATGTCTAACTTTAGACAGATAAAAACAAATTTGTTGTATTTTCAATGTAATTTGTTACTATACCCAATAAAATATACACATTCAGTTTTTCACAAAACTGCATAATGTTAGCTACAATAAATAACATTTGACATTCCCCCTCCACACCAGGTGGGGGCGGTAGTCGCTCTGGTCGCAGTTGGCTGCTTTATGATCGAATACGCAACTCCAAGAAGAAGACGTAAAGGCGAACGGGCACGATTCAAAGCAAGTTATTAAATTTCAAGGTAAAAAGAGTGCTTTTCGTTAGTTATACTATATTTTGCCAGCTTTGTTGAACCGATATAACAACACGTAGCCTCTTTTCAGTAAAAATATTTGCATGACGGTTATTTTGAGAGTTTCAGCTAACCAGGATGTAGGATGCTAGCACATTTGCTAACGACCATTGTTAGCATATCATAAATGTTTTTGCTTTTACTCAGTTTGCTTTAGCTGCTACGCCTTTATCTACTTATATATTATTTTACATTTTATCACTAAATATTAGGGAGGCCTGTAGAGAGATAGATAAAATTACATTTTTATTGTATGGTCAACATAAACTAGATTAGCCCGGCGTGACTATCAGGCCGCAGCTTCTTCATCAGAGTTCGTGTTCCTTTGCCCTCCCTTTTGTTGTTACTTATTATTTGACAAAACGCCCTGTTTTGTCCTACATAAATTTTATTTTGCTTCTATTGTTTAGAGATGGGTGACAGTGATGATGAGTACGACCGCAGGAGGAGAGACAAGTTCAGACGGGAGAGAAGTGATTATGATCGTTCAAGAGAAAGAGAGGACCGACGCAGAGATGACTGGAATGACAGGTATTGAACTGAAAACCCTGATCTCATTAAATCTCAGTCAGAAACCATGTGTAGTGAAGCTTAATACAACTACTTACTCAGTGACCATTGTGTAATTCTCCCGGTACTGTATGTAATAATGTAATGAAACCGACATGTTTGTTTTTCTTTCTAATCAACACCTCAGGGAGTGGGACAGGGGCAGGGAACGTCGTAGCCGCGGCGAATACCGGGATTATGACCGAGGTCGCAGAGAGAGATTTTCCCCATCCAGACACGACATGAGTCCCCAGCAGAAACGCATGAGAAGAGACTGGTGAGATTATTAATAACACTGAGAACACATTCTCCTGCTGTGTTCTTCTCCTATTTAGCCTGGGTTATGTACCCTGACAGGGATGACCATGGTGGAGACCCATACCGCGGTGGGTATGACTTAGGATTTGGTGGCGGAGGCGGGCCGAGCTATGGCCCACCGCAGCACTGGGGCCACCCTGATCTGCACCTCATGCAGCCCCACCAGGGGATCCCCATTCAGGCGAGGTGAGAATTGAACTCAGGAACCAGTCAGTTCATTGTTTTCCAAAATGACTTCACTTAATTCAGATCAGGCCTAACCAACACTACATCCAACTCTTTTTCTTTCATTAGGCTGGGTAACATCCATGACATAGACTTGGGTCCTCCCCCTCCGATAATGAAGAGCTTTAAGGAGTTCCTCCTGTCTTTGGATGACTCTGTGGACGAGACGGAAGCAGTGAAGCGCTACAATGAGTACAAGATTGACTTCCGCCGCCAGCAGATGCAGGACTTCTTTTTGGCTCATAAAGATGAAGAGTGGTACGATCTGAGCTGCCTTTACTATGACACTGTTACCTAAATATGAAATTAAGAAGCTGTAAGTTTTTTACTTAATTTAGTTTCTAGGTTTATCACTAGGATCAAGCTATTTTATTTCTTTTTTTAAATTTGTAGTATTTTATGAAGGATAAAATAATAATTTGAAGTCTTGTAAGTTACATTTAACATGAATAAAATACCAAAGAAATCCAATAAATATGAATGTAGCATATTCAGCTCAGATAATTATTGCTGGTACTCTTGGTATCTACATATCATACTATGAAGGGATTACTGTATTTATGCGTGTATAATGCTATTCGAGGGAAAAGTGATGATTTATCCCCTTTGTCACAATATTTCAGTTAAATAAAAGAAAATATTTAAATTTATTGTGGTTGTACATTAGCAAACAATCGGTCAGCATTTACTTCTGTGTATAATATGACCCCCAACTTTATGGACTATTTTTGGGGTTGAATTTTTCTCATTATACACGCATAAATACGGTAATTAACATGCCTCGTTTTGCTAAATGCTTTTGTGTTAGAGTTTAAAATCAGAGCAGAAGCTTCTGCTTGTAAAAATACAAAAATCTTATTATTATTATTTTTTTATAGGGTTGAATTATTATTTTTTTGTTATTTAATATCATACAATTCAAGTTGTTTATTGTTTTTAATGCTTACTACTTATTCCACAGGTGTCATGTGTATAAAAAATATGTTGAGTTTTGACCTAACCCATCCTCCTTCCCTTCACTTCCACGTTGACGACGATTTTTTTCTTACCCCAGCTGAGAAGTGGAACTCGTCCGCACCAGTCAGTCTTAGACAGCGAGGGTCCGCACTGCGCACAATGCAGTTGCTCTTAGACACAAAGTACCAGGGACTTTAGAAAGATAGCTGAGGAGTCCTCCACACATGGAGGAGTTTTTTCTTTTTCTCTGTATTTTTTTTTTTTTCCTGCATCATTTTCATTTTTCATATTTGGATCAAATCAAGTCCCAAAACCCAATTTGTGTGCATACAGACACACCCCTGGGGTGAAGTGGAGCGCATTTTGACAGAAGAGACCCCTCTCCTTTGTGTAATTATTTGTTATTAAACTGGCAGAGCAAAAGGTAACTGTGGTCCACTCAATGATAAACATATTTAATGTTACAATAATCAAATGCTTATTTGAAAATTGTCTTTTGTAATGTTTTGGTAAGTTATTTTTTTTTGTATTTTAAATATAAGCTGTGATTATTACAGACTAGAATTAGGATCTACAGACCACAAAATGCAAAAATTCATATACATTTAATTTCTCTTAATGTATTTGAATTTTTCTAAAAGATTTTTTCAACAAATAGCCTGGCACTGTGGGTTTAAGTTGTTTGTTGAAAATCTCATATTAGGATTTTGTAAATTCTCATATCAATCAAAATGTTCAATATAATGTTATGACTTCAAAAAGTGTGGCTTGGATGTGTAATTTATTTATTTTTCTTTTGTAACTTTTGCATCCTGTCCATCCCAAACCCCCGTCATTCCCTCCCCACTCTTTTGTGGATCCCAACTCTGGACACAGGTTCAGGTCCAAATACCACCCAGACGAGGCCAGCCGGCTGAAGGCAGAGGCTCGGAGTGGCCTCCACAATCGCCTGAATGTCTTTATGTTCCTGCTGGAGAACAGCTGGTTTGATAACGTGTCCATGGACATCGAGCAGACCCCGGCCATCATCAAGGTTCTGGATGCAGGTGAGGCTTAAAGAGAAATGTTGGGAGAAAAGTCTCCTTTTTATTTTGCTTTAAAATACATCTTTTTGTTTGCCTTAAGCTGTGATAAAGATGGAAGGAGGGACTGACCACGATCTTCGCATTTTGGACATGCCACCTGAAGAGGAGGTGAACAGGGAGAAGATTGCGTCCGTTCCAGGAGGAGCTGAGTCTCCCAAGAAAGAAGACCTTAAAACATTGCCTGGAGACCGCAAACCCTCAGTGGAAAAAGACAAAACAGAGAAAGTGTGTACTTAAAAAAAATCCTGTTGGCATTAATTTTGTAGAGCGGTTTATGACGGCCGACTGTGCTGCAGGAGGAAAGCGAGTCTGTCGGCGCAGACAAAGCAGCCACGGCAGATGGGGAGGATGTGAAAGAGGAGGCAGAAAAAGACAACGTCAAAGAAGAAATGCCTGAACCGAAAAAGGTTATTGTTACTCTTATTGAAGAAGTTACTTGTTTGCAGCATGAAGACATCACCCACACAGCCCTGATGTTCTCATTCGACAGGCAAGAAGAAAGAGGAAGCGCAGCGAGGACAGTGACGACGAAGCCTCGGCCTCAGAGAGCGAGTCCGACTCTGATTCTGACTCCATCTCCAACTGCTCTGACAAACCCGACAGGAAGGAGGAGGCGGAGGACAAGGAAGAGGAAGCAGAGGACAAAGACGAGGAAGCAGAGGACAAGAATGAGGAAGCAGAGGACAAGGATGAGGAAGAAGAGGAAGGTGAAGGTGAGGAATCAAATTTGTAATACTTTTAAAGGGGATATTATTTAAAATATACTTTTTGAGTTGTAATGTAAGTCATAAAAAACATATCAGGATTGTTGTTTTCAATCGTTCATGCATGTTTGTGAACTCCTTGAATCTCCTGTAGCCACGTGGAGCTGCTTAAACGCTTGCTGATACAAAGCTCCGCCCATTTGACCAAAGCTCCTCCCTGGAGCTCAGTCTGCAACCGAACTCCCGCCCCACAGATCAACCCTCCTCCGCAGCTCCACCAGACTAGCAAAACATATCTAAAAAATGGTGGACGTTCATGTTTTCATTGGAAACAGAGCTTCATAGCTTTATATTTTTTTTTAGCAAAAAGTAGCGTAACATTGATGTACATGTAAAATATGGTTTTTGGGTACAATGTGTGATCATTCGAGTTAAATTCGGCTGCATCCTGAGCTGCCAATTTCCAAACAGATATTATATAATGTTGCTTCTTCTGTTTTTTTTTTTGTTTTTTTTTTATAACAAATTGCAACGCTCCTACAAAAGGTTGTAATCAGCAGGAAGCATTGTTATGACGACTTGATAAAGTGGAAGTGTCAGAAATGGTAGACGGTTCTTAAAGAGACAGAAGCCAATTTAAAGTCCCTTTAAATAGACTATAATGCAAAGTCTAATTTATTTTTCACATATACAGCATTTTCATAACAACTGAAGGTACCACAGTTACTTAATTGTGGTGTAGAATTGACTATGTGCCTGGAAATTACACAATACCCCCCTTTTTAAAGGATTTTTAACCAGTTTTAAGAGGTTTACAATCAGATGATGAACATGGTCACTCAGTTTGCTTTCTTTCATCGAATGTCTTAGAAGAGAAACAAAAGTCTGAGGAGAACAGGAAGGAAGAGAAGAAGCCCAAAGATGACTCTCCCAGACCGCGGCCGCTGCACAAAACCTGCTCTCTGTTCATGAGGAGCATTGCTCCGACTATCTCCAAGGCTGAGATTGTTGCTGTGAGTTAAAACATAAACTGTAGTGTCATATATTAAATACATTTTGTGCTTCTGATTTTTAAATGCTTTTTTTTTTTCTCTAAAGCTGTGTCGACGATACCCTGGTTTCCTGCGTGTTTGCTTGTCTGACCCTCATCCAGAGCGCAGGTTGGCTTAAAACAACTTTCTCTTTAATAATTTAGTTGTATGAAGGCACTCATGTGTGACACAAGAACATGGATACAAAGTGTTTATGTTTCAGTGAACCTTGTCTTTTTTCAGGTTTTTCAGACGCTGCTGGGTGACGTTTGACCGTAGTGTCAATATCAAGGAAATCTGTTGGGATTTACAGAACATACGTGTAAGTGTTTTATGTGTTTCATCTCTTCTGTAGATTTATCTGTTTTTTATACATATATTTGACTTTGCACTCTTAGATTATATTTGTATAATTATTTTATCAAAGCTGCAGTTAAAGGACGTGTTCAGAGACTTTTATCGTTTCATCTTATTCTTACTTGTGCAAGTTTTACCATTAAAACTTTGTTTTGCTGTTTGTTTGTTTTTAAAGCTGCGAGACTGTGAACTGGCTCCAGGGGTGAACCGGGACTTGGTTCGCAGGGTGCGTAACGTGAACGGCATCACTCAGCACAAGCAGGTGCTCCGCAACGACATCAAGCTGTCAGCCAAGCTCATCCATGCTCTGGATGAGAAGGGGAGCCTGTGGAGCAGCAGAACTCAAGAGGAGGGCCAGGGCTCTGAGGTATTGTTGATCAACGTTTTGTAAATGTTTGAGGTTTTTTTGTGAGTCATTCTAATGGGTTTTTTTCTTTTTTAACAGTTGCCAGCTCAGAATCCGGTGCTGAAGAATATCACTGACTACCTGATAGAGGAGGTGAGCGCTGAGGAAGAGGAGCTCCTGGGCTCTGGCGGTGGATTGGATCCTGAGGAGAGTACTAAAGAAGGAAACCCTACAGAGATGACTGTGGAAAGAGACGACAAACTAGCCAAGGTTTCATCTTTTCTTTACATGAAACACAGCTCCTGGTTAAAACAATATTTATTCTTTCTGGTCTAAACTGCCCAAGTAGGTGGATGAATTATTTACAACCAGGTTTTGAGAATATGTTTTTATTTTTATTTTTTTCAGGTTTTAGACCGTTTGATCTTGTATCTGCGGCTTGTCCATTCAGTCGATTACTACAACACCTGTGAGTACCCCAGTGAGGATGAGATGCCCAATCGCTGCGGCATGATCCACGTCCGTGGACCGATTCCTCCCAATCGGATTACACAGGGAGAGGGTCAGTGTGTTTCTTTACCGCATTTTGTTTAGGAGCTAAAAACTGTGACTAAATGCACTTAATTGCTATTTTTAATTGCAAGATTACATTTTGGTTAATGATATATTGGTTCAAATTTCAGTAAGAGATTTTAAAGAAATATAATAAATGAAGAAATATATTTATTGCTGATTTATGAATGAACAGTCATAAATCTATATGTATTGTTTTTATTAAACTCAGGTCACATTGATCAAATCTGTGATTTATTAATTTTAAAGCCCCATCTGTATTACTAATATTTCACCACTAGATGTCACTACATCACCCACTCTGGACCTTTTAAAAAGAATGAATATTTTTTATTCTCACTATACCTAAACAGATTACTGCAAACATATAAAAAGTAAAACGTTAAGAACAAAAGTAAATTGTAGTGATATTATAGACTTGGATACTGATGTTGCACAGTTATATAATAAAGTTAAAATAAATATTAAAGTGATTAATTCAAGCACAGTAGGTGAGTAGAATATGTAGGTTAAAGGAAGTCCAGGGTTGAGAAGGTTAGACTGTGAAGTCAGATCATGTGTGACGTCAGCATGGTTCTAGCTTTGAAAAAAAAAAAAAAAATGTTGACAATAAACCACAATAAGGCTCTTCTTCACCTTAAGGCTTTGGTCCCATGTTTTGTGCATCTTTGTTTTCTTTAAACAGTGCAACAGTGGCAGAAAATGATGGAGGAGAAGTTGTCTCCGTTGTTTAGTTTAAAAGAAGTCCTGTCTGAGGAGGAGGCGGTGAAGATGGGTCGCAAGGATCCTGAGGAGGAAGTGGAGAAGTTTGTGTCTGCCAACACTCAAGAGCTGGGAAAAGACAAATGGCTCTGCCCTCTAAGCGGCAAGAAATTTAAGGTGAGGCTTAGAAAAGTGCTGCAGTGTAATTTATCCACCTTATTCCAAGCCCCCGTGATGCCTTGTGTGAATTATGGGAACGATTTTTGGCGGTACACTATCACAATATAAAAAAAATTAGAGTATGATTTTTTTTTTTATTCTTAAGCCTGTCGCGAAACTACAATATTCTTAGTTTTATCCTGTCCCGCCATGCCATAAACACTCGTTGCATATTAACTACAGATAATACCAACAACTAACGGTTTCTGTAGGTAGCCAATGGAAACTATACCGCTTTCTTTCTATAACACTTTTTTTTTGTTTGGATCTGTGTTCATTGATCCAAACAAAACACTGTTGTTGTAGCCACTGATTCAGTTAAGGAGTGTTACAATATATTGATCCACATCAATATATTGATAAAAAGATTGAGTCAATTACAACGGGGCAAAATGAAGAACAATTCATACTGTCATCATATGCCTGATTTGGATTGGTATATGCCCATCTAACAATGATTGTTGGATAAGCAGGTTATATTGCATCATATGGACTGCAGATGTGTGAATTAAATTGTATCAAAATCCTGTCGTGGAAGTTTTCCCTCGGAAATAAGGTGGATACAAAATGTTTTGATGTTATAGTTGGTGCTGGCAGCTGAGTTTACAACATGTCCTTCATTTCAAATCAATTTTAAGGGTCCAGAGTTTGTACGGAAGCACATCCTGAATAAACACGGGGACAAAATTGAAGAGGTGAAAAAGGAGGTTGTGTTTTTCAACAATTTCCTCATGGATGCTAAGAGACCGTCACTTCCAGAGATCAAACTTCCACCTCCTCCTGGTCCAGGGCAAGGTTGGTCAAGTTCTTTCTAAACACTTCAATTAGAGCTCCTGGACTTGGATATTAACAGTGAGTTGTTTGTAAAAAATAAAAACTGTTTTATTTTTCCTACAGGTTTGCTCTCTCCCACTTTGCCATTCCCTCCTCAAGGTCCTCAGGGTCCAATGGGTTTTGGTCAGCCTCGCCCACCACTGATGGGATACGGCGGTATGTTACTGCTTATACGTGTTCAGATGGTCTGAATGTTTTTTTTTTTTTTTTTTCAACCAGGCTTTAGTTTCTAAATGCTTTTGTCCCAGGTGGGCCTCCTTACCCACCTAATCAGTTTGGAGGAGGCAGAGGAAACTATGACAACTTCCGGGGCCAAGGTGGCTACCTGGGAAAACCACGCAACATCAGGTAAAACCAGTTCTGTGTGGGATTTTTTTTGATGCGTCGAGTCAGCTGCTTGTTTTTAAGCTCATTCCTGTTTGTTTTTTCCTCCTTCAACCCTGAACCATCTCAGAATGTCCCGAGGAGATCCACGAAACATCATTGAATATCGAGACCTGGACGCACCAGACGATATGGACTTCTTTTAGAAGGTTCACTCAGTCCCTCCTAACTTTTTACTCCTTAGCAGTGTTTTGTTCTGCCTGCTTTTTTTTAGTACATTATTTCTTTACATAAGTATTTCATTTTGTAATGATTGTGCAACTATAAGATGCTTCTGTACTGCTGTAAACCGATTCAACAATAAAGTTGGGTTAAGTCAATAAAACCAATAGTCTTTTTTTTGTTTGTTTGACTTTAGGCAAATCACAGAAATCAAATGACAAACAGCTGATGGAAAAATTCCACCCAGAAAGTTCATCCATGACAAATCAAAGAATCAGTGTTGGTCTTTAAGTAATTTAATTAGACATATTCACATTAAATGCACAAATTTCAGCTTATTAACTATATTTAATATATTAAAATGTAGTTTTCTGTTCTTTATACTATTGACCTGGACTTTTACTCTGCAAAGTAAATGAGAAATGAAAGACAAGTAAAAATCAAACAATTTATTTGAACTTAGTGGTTTTTCATTTTCACTGACAAGATAAGAAGTAAATGCAGACAAATATATTAAATCATGTACAACATAGCAACACTTCATTTAAAGCTTATACATTATTATTGGAAAACATTTGCAAATACATAAGCTGCATTTAATTCCTAAAACAAATTTAAAATAAGGAGACAAAATTTACCCAAACAATATGATTCAGTTTTAGATGCCAATTAAAAAAAAAAAAGCACTCTTGTGAGACGTGGTGGAAAATAAACCATTAGACCTATTAATGAAATTATAACAATTAGGACATTGTGTAATTATTAAGCAATCTAATTAAATACTGTTAAATAATGTTGGTTTATCAAAATAACCATAATGGAGGAAAAACACGTTTTCATTTTTTCCAAGAAGTCTCTCTTAACTCTAAACTAGAGCTGAAAGAAGATAGATAATATTGACAAAACATTTTAGTCTTAAGAGGGTTCATAAGTTAAACATGAGGAACAAGGAGGACTTTTAAACTGTCTCATGAGCTGGAAATATATAGGAAAGTCTAAGAGATCTTCAACGACGAGTTAATAAAACTAAAATCTTGTAAGATCTGTTCAGTCTCACTAGAGAAGGTACGCTAACATTTAATCACCACTAATGAAAGTTAATTATGGAAAATTCTTGTTGCCTACATTGTAGATTTATATGACAAATAATTCTAACGAGCTGTAGCTACAATAACATGTAAACCAGCGTATAATTTTATAAATGAGCTGATAAAATAATAGTTTTATTAGAATGGAGGGCTCATAGTATAAATATTTGTGCTCTTTAATAAGATATTTACAAATTCCTTATAAACACATCTAGACAGATCAAATCTTGTTAATTGCACTTATGTGTAAATAAGGATTTATTTTTCTATTAATTAGCCATTTTAGTGCCTCAAAAGGTATTTATAAAACTTAAACCTTACAACAAACTTCAAAGTATTTTACTGGGATTTAATCAAATCTATCAAAACAAAGTGCAGAACTGTGAAGTGGAAGAAAAGTGAAGGTTGTTTGTAATGCATAAAAATCTCAAACTAAAATCTAGAACAGTAAACTGAGTTAGAATCCACCTGTGTGTAATTTACCTGGTAGGTCAAATATAAATGAAGGCATCAGAGGTCTGTTACTGAACACTAGTGATCAAACAGCATCATGAAAACCAAGGAACAAGGTGTAAAATATTGAGCACAGTCCATCAACCCAGTTCCTTTTGCATCACAATTATGCTCGACTTTGTTGGGGTCTATATAAAGTGGAACTGCAATGCTTTGGTCTGAGTTCCTCCTTATTGTAACTCCACAAGCCCCTCTTTCACCCCTTTTCTTAGGTGTGTCTCAGACGTTTCAGACCCCGCCCCCTTCCAGACCGGTCCACTCCAGTTTGATAGAGGTCGTTTATGTCTATATATCAAGCAGCGCAGGAACTTTTCATTTACAAATTGATTAAAAGACGTCAACAACAGAAGACTTGCCCATCCAGCCTCACATGCTGGAGCCAGATGAGAATGATGACAACAACATTGTAGTTGGTAAGTCCAGATCTTATTTAGAAGTTCCGTTGTAAATACTTTGATGTAATAGTTTAAAAAAACATCATAGAAAATAGAGAAAACTGAATATAGTATAAAGATATCTTTGCAGCACCAGGAGAGACTAAATTGAAATTTTCCGCACTCCTAGATACTCCAAATACAACAAAATGCATTTAACAACTAAAAAGGAGGATTTTGCAGGATATGTTCTTTTTAAAATCCCAGTAAAATGCTTTGAAGTTTGTGATTGTGGCATAACAAATTGTAGAAAAGTTCAAAGGCTAAATACTTTTTCAAAAACACTGTTCAAGGTGCTGTAGCAGCATGGATAACCACACCCCCACCATGCTTTTAGTTTCTATAACCCTCCTGCAGGTCTTGGGACTCACAAGGCCTTATTAATATAAAAATTCTTACAAATCTAGAAATGTGCATGAAAATATCCTCAGTACATTTGTGAAAGTACTCCAGTAATCTCCGCTGAAAGCCGCAGTATAAATGGTTCAATGTTGGCGAGAAAAGTCTAAATAAACTGAAGCTTGTGATCCTCAGAAAGTCCACAGCTGACCTTGTGTTCATGAAATAATTTGGCTAGAGCCTCCATGTAGAGGCGGTGATAATGATCAACCTCCACCTCCGTCGGTGTGACCTTCAATGGCACTGAGATTGGACTTCCCACTAAAAAAAGAAGTGATTTCTAGGAAAACGGGCACAGTCCATGGAATGCTGTTGGTATTAATTGATGGGTTTATGAAATACTCACCGACAGTAGTGACTGGGGTCCTGTAGGGCAGGAGTACGAAGCGCTCCCCGGCAAATAGACACGGAGCGAAACCCATGATCTTTTTAAACAAGTCCTGCAGCCTGCGGCCCAGACTGCCCTCTGAGAAAACCACCTGCTGGAAGAGCTCGTTCTCCCCGAAGGAGTAAACAGGCACCAGATCGGCTCTGTGGAAAACCAGCAGCACACACTATGGAAGTTCTTGTAGCAGTGAAGACCTACAGCGTGCCTCTGTCTGTGTGTTCTCACCCAAACTCCAGAGCCATCCTGACAAACCCTTTCCTCTGCTTCATGACCACCATGTTGACTCCAGGAGAGGAGGACAGGGACTCAGCAGCACCCCCCACCACAATCACCACCGCATTTCCTTTGCCGTTTTTGGAGAGGAGGTGGACGAGGCTTGCTTTGCTGACCGGACAAAGACCTTGAGACACAAACAAGAGCCTCAGTAGTCATTTTATTGAGACTAATTTGGTTTAAAGGCAAGAACATTATAGGATGGTCCAAATGGTCTGAGCAGGTGTAGATATAACAAAACACTATGTAAATATCCTAAAAGATTGAGACTAACAGTTTGTAATTTGTTTATTAGGGTTAGGGTTGTCGACTTGGTAAATACCTGCAACCATGAGGTATTCCCTAAAGAGGGGTAATTTGAAAAGGCCTGCCAGTATGGCCAAGGTGGACTTCACCCCGGGAAACGCCTCGGCAAAGCCGCAGCCCTCTGTGCTGAAGCAGGCGAAGCCTCCAGCGCTCATGATTCCATGTGGATGGATGCCAAAGATGTAGTTTTTCTTTGGACTCAGTTCCGCCGTCTTCACCAGCTGAAAACAGCAAGAACGTCGCTGATCAGTCACATTCTGCCATTAATCAGAAAACCAAACCCACTTTTACGGCACTTTATCGGACTGCAAGGAGATAAGAAGCAGAGTTTTATGTTAACCTGTTAATGGAAGTGTTTTATAACCTCTGAAATAAAGAGGATTTATTCCAGGGACTTTTAGATCAGGAATCAAAGAAGATATTACCTGAGCTGCAGTATTATGCTTTATTTGTACACAGCTCAGAAAAGTTTTTAAAGTTATTGGAAATGCGTGCAAAGTATTTAGTTTTTTTTCTGATGCATGTTTAATAATCTGAGTCAGGTCCATCCAGACGACTGAACTCAAGATTTTGTTTCTTAACCCAAAATGAAAAGAAGCTGGGAATGATTTGGATAATTTACTTTAGTACTTCAATGCAGGCGTTATGAATCCAAAATCTATATTTGTAGTGTATCTGCTATTTTTTATATACATTTAATTTGACAAGTATTCAACCAGAACTGTCATTTATAAATGACTTTTATAGTTTCATGGGTAATGAATTAGAAAACTTTGGCTCTGTTCTAAGATATATTAATGTCACTGAAAAATGTACAGTTTCAAGCAGAAGCCTTGTGTTAACTTTGTCCAGAGGCGGTATGAGCCTAACTGAGGTCTGACAAGTGGGTTTGAAAGAACTGGACCAAAGATAAAAATGGTTTGAGTAACACGTCCCAACAGCAGACTCTCTGTGATGGTTTGGGGTGGTGTCAGCTCATTTACACCTCCGAGAAGGCACCGAGTTTTTACAGCAACATATGGTGCCTCCAAGAACTCGTTTAATCCACAGATCTTATTGGATTTTTTTTTTTTATATAAAAGATAAAAACCATGTTTGGCACGTTTCAAAAGGAGTGAAGAAGTTCTTACAGAAACGAATTGGTCTGTCTTGTTAAATGGTGGAAACCCCATATTGAAAGTGTGTCTGCATGAAGAGAGGGAAAGAAATATCCGGAATGACTGATTGATTTCTATCTTTAATGAATAAACACTTTTTTTTTTATTAAAAAAAACTATTTTAGATTTTTGGTTGTCGCTCATTTAAATTTAACCAAACTACATAAAATGATGATAATAAATCTTAGAGGGGGGAAATGCTTAATGAAACTTACTTTAATTGGGAAATAGTCTCTGAAGTGTTCCCAAACCTTCCACTTCCTCACAAATGTTGTTCTTCTTCCCCCTGATGGACACAAACATGTCTTAAAACTAAAGGAGTCTCAGTTTTAACTGGGTTTACTTTATTGAGATGCTTATTGTCAAAGCACTCTAGAGCATGCAGAAAAAAATAAAAAAGGGATATATTTAAGGTGGATAAAAAAATATACTGAATAAACTGTAATAAACTTGTCTTGGTTTATGAAGCTGCTAATGGACCTATTAGATGCACGCAAAAAGAGACTATTCAGGGAGATTTCCCAGTTGATGGTGGAGCTTGGTTACAACCACACATACAAACAGTGTCGGGACAATCTAAAGCTGAACTTCAATTATAAGGCTCACATCAAGAAGGTACCGGGTTTAATCCCCGGTTTGAGCCTGGGGTCTTTCTGTTGGGAGGTATTAGTGTGGGTATACTCTGGTTTCCTTCCACAGACCAGAAACACGTACAACAGGCTGCCTTCAGGCCTCCCTTACAAAAGAGATCTGCGACCTCAAAGGGATTTGCCTTGTTAAATAAAGGTTAAAAAATTAATAGAAATAAAATGCTAGGAACTAAATGGGTCAGTAATTAAGTAGCATACAGTGTACATTTTAGGACATCCTCATACATCAAATGGCCTCAAACATCAGGCCAAAGACAAAAAAGCATCACATTTCATTGAAAACCCATTAGAGTTTTTATTCTGATGCATTTTAGTCAGAGGTACATATGGGCTGCCATGAATGGTAAATGTCTTTGAATTGAAGTATGAAAAACTCCAGTCAATGTAACATCATAAAACAGAAAACACTTTGACATTATGTAGTCCTGACTGTCAAAATGTCTAAATTAGTAAATGTATATATAAGTACCTTTTTCAGGGGTGTACCAGTCTTTCACCATCCAGATGAAGTACAGAGTGGCCAGTGGCCACAGGGAGGTAAACATCAGATACACCATCAGGATTAAACAAGCCACTCCTGGAGGTGCAGGATCAGGGTTTCCACATGGAGTCCATGTAACAGGATCACAAGAGAAGTCTATGATGAGCTCATGCAGAATCACTACTTAAAGTCAGTAATCGGTGATTAAATCTTACCCAAGAAAAGAAAAGTCATCACCCATTGAAGAACACTTATTGCTTCTATGAACTCCTTCTTCTGAGTTTTTTCTTTAGTCATTTTTGCAACCTGGAGGTCAGAGCATAGTTGCCATTTTAAACCAACCTTCAGTTCATTAAAGTTCATGCGAAATGGGGAAAATAATGCTTAAATGAGCTGAAGATAGTAAAACAGATCATAGATGTCTTTATGACTGAGAACAGATTATCAGCGCCGCAGCTCGTGTCCTCAGGCTTCCCCTTTTTTAAGGGGAAGGAAATGTAAAAACTGAACTTGTTCAGCAGTCTGATGAAACGACTCACTCATGAAATGAGCTGATATAGGCAAACTTGTACAATTTTAATCTGCTCACAAATCCAAACTTTTATTAGTCCGGCTGGTGGATAGACACAAAAACCAGCTTTGGCCTGCAGTGATTACAAGAAATATCTAAGTCTGATCATTCTGTCCAACAAAGAAGACAATACTTTACCTTTGTGGAGTTTATTTCTGAGGTTAATTTGAATGGATGAACTCCCACTGGGTTTTTCACAGTTCACCACAGTGCACTTTGACCAGATCACCTACTGAGAGGCTGCTGATAACAAATCCACTCCCCCGATACTTTGACTTGCACGCCGTGTGAGTGTCAGCACGCTGGGTCGGTTCAGTTCGGTTACTTTGCATAATGGATCTCCGGAGCATCATCAGAAGGGGCAGACAGTGATTTTGCTCACTCCAGATTACGTAACAATCTGTTCAGTCTGAAAGAAACAACTTTAGTATGTGATCGTCTGATTTGTATAAAGCTTAAAAGTACATTTCTTATCAAGTGTTTTTCTCTTTGCTAACATGTAAATAAAGGACAAGTCATGGCTCTTCTCTTATCAGAAAGAATTGATTGAAAATGATTACCAGATGTTGGCTCAGAATTACATGATTTTTTTTCTGGGGGCAGGATAGTGGATCTCAGTCATTGCTGCAGGTGTTTCACAAGGCAGGAGTTAAACAGGAAGTAGATAGGAGTCCGCCCACCTGGATGGATTTAAAGTCAAATGCACAGAGAAAGAACCAAACAAAGAGCTACATTACATATAGAACCATAAATGAGAAACGAGAAGCTTAAAAACAGTTCAGACAGTTTATTTTCTAAACATGTATTTATAAAATCATAGAATGAAATACTGAAGCATTTCACATCCTCCTCTATTATATTTATTCTGAAGAAATGATAAAGACTTACTTTTAATACTTGATCTGGATCAGAGTTCTTCTGCTGATTAATTTGATACTTTATTGTGTCCAAGTTGTTTTAGATGTGAGAGGATAAAACTTAAAAATAAAAAGAGGATTTTAATAAATGCATTTTGTCATATTTTACTAACCTAATCATGTCAATCCATCCATCCATCCATCTATCCATCCATCCCTCCATCCATCCATCCATCCATCCATCCATCCATCCCTACATCCACCCATCCATCCATCCATCCATCCATCCACCCAACCATCCCTCCCTCCACCCATCCCTCCATCCACCCATCCACCATCCATCCCTCCATCCACTCATCCCTCCATCCCTCCATCCCTCCATCCATCCATAAATCCACTCATCCCTCCATCCACTCTTCCATCCATCCATCCACCAATCCCTCCCGCCCTCCACCCAACCAACCATCCCTCCATCCAACCATCCAACCATCCATCCATCCAACC
>JAUBOC010000030.1:1038427-1051662 GCA_032275365.1 Anablepsoides cearensis | reverse complement strand
AATTAGCTCTGGCTATAAATGTTGTAGTGTATAGTATTGTTTATACTTGACACTTGTCCCTATTCAAATAAAAGTTAAATAAAAAAAATGTTGTTCATTGAATTTACATAATATTAAACCTGTTTATTGGTAACATTCTGTGGAAGCAGCAGGTAATTGGAGTTGTGCGTGGTTCGAGAATTTGGGGAAATTGGTACTGGAAAGTCCTTGAGAGGTCCTTGAATTTGATGTTGACCAAGGTGTGGGAACCCTGAAAACAGTATTGAGGCTGGTTTTGTTTTTGGCGCTGCGTTGTGCGCAGGAGCTGTGTAAACATCAAACATTTACAAAGCTGCCAGCGTCGAGTTACATGTTTATCCTGATGAAAATATAATATTCAAGATGGAAGTGCCCATGCTGCATCAGAAGGCAGGTTTAGCCGCTGCCAGGGGTGGGCTAATCAGCTAACAGCTAAAAACAGAGCTAACCTTTTGTTTGGCTTTAGCTTCCTCTAAATTCAGTTCCACTAACACTGAATGAAGATCTTTTTCCACCAATCAAAACACATGTAGATTATGATATCAGGATTTGGAGGTTTATCTCCTTCAACACACCAGGTTTGATAAAATGGATGATTTACAGACGTTTGCAGAACTTGAAGAGGTGATTCAATCACTGAATCTTACGTGTTGGAGCAGGAAAAGCATCAAAATATGCAGTACAGTGGCCCATAGGGAACAGGATTGGACACCCCTCTACTATACAGTACTGTATAAATCCATGTAATATGAAACTGTCTGCACAGAGCAGACAGGTGTGGCAATGATGGCACTGTTTTTAAGATGCCACACGTTTGGCTTATGTGGTGCTGCAAACCACATCTTGGTCACCAAAGGGCTGTCATTCTTTGCGGTACGTGGGCTGAATGTTAGTGTATTCTGTGGGCCAGAACTGGACCAGACACATTCTGCTATGTGGGTAGGAGATAAAGTTGGGCAAAATCGTATCTTGTGCAATTAATCGTCATAAAAACTTTAATCGATTACTTTTTGGCATTTGATGATTAATGCGATTAACGCCTCCAGGCAGACTGACTGGAGATTTCCCCGGTCAGTTCGCTCTGTGCCATTCTACGCTTCAAATATAACCAGCATTTTTTTAAAAAGCTCTGTAATTTATTTATCATAACTCTGGTTTTAGTTGGTCTAGCAACACAATTTAAAAACTGATATATAGGCTGAAATTCGTACTTTTGACACAATTTGGAACTGATTTTTACTGAGAGCAAATCTTTCCCACTAGCGCGATTTAAAATTGTCATGTGACTAAGGGATTAATTGTTGTTATTCGCTAAATACCACAACTCATCGTGATTCATTTTTTTAGCCAATCCCTAGTAGAGATGTACGTTTTTAGAGAGCGCTCTATGAAGTTTTTATTTATTTTATTTTTTCTTTCCTTTTTTTTTCTTTTTTTTTTCTTTCTTTTTTCTTTTTTTTTTAAGCCATTTCAGTAGAAAGCAAAACTGAATATTAGTTTCTTGGCTCTATGAAGTTTTTAAAATGTTGAACAGTTTTAAGATGTCATCAGTCCACTTTGTTCATGGCTTCACTCAGACTCTTATTTTCCCAAACTGAGGTCGTTCAAAGAGCTATCTACAACAGGTAAGATATTAACTGTTCAAAACCTTTTTCCAAAAGAAAGGTAGCTTTTTTCATTCCTTTTATGTTTGTGGCGTTTCAACCATTTGCAATCCATTCTACTCCATCGTTTGTACAAACTGTGTCTTTTCTCCATCATGTTCCCTATCATTTTATTTTACCTCAGAAATACAAAGTTGGCAAAGATCAATGGGTAAGAGCAGGACGGCTCTTGTATTTCTTAGAGTTTAGTGGACATTAAGGTTAGAAGTGGTTCAGAATGTTGTTATGCTGTACATACATGTAGTGTTTTTGTATTAATCATAAGTAGATTGTGGATTAGTAAATATAGCTCAGATAAAAGAAGAAGTGTTAGTATCACTGAAGAAGCTGTTTTACCTCCTCAGAAAGACGACTCGGACAAAATTGGAGAGATGGCTTACTTCCCTCCAAACGGCACATTTAATCTGATGTACTACCCTTACTATGGCAAGAAAGCTCAGGTGAGACTTCAAAAAAGGGCTGATGAGAAACGGTCCATTGACGATTGTTGTTTTGGGTTCGTTGATTTAAAGTCGGTCCTTTGTTCCTGCAGGTGAACTACTCTCAGCCTTTGGTCGCTGTCAAGTTCCTAAACATCACCGTAAACGAAGACGTCAACGTCGAGTGCAAGGTCCACGCTACCGGCTTTCCCGCTGGAAGTGAAAGAGACAAGTTCGCCGGGAGGGTGTCGTTCAAGCTGAGGATCAACAGCATCGTCTAGGTTGCCTCACTCCCCCCCCTCCCCTCCACTATCGTCCCCTCCACCACGAAAAGCAACTCTCTTCATTCCCTGCAGCACTGCACACACAGAAAACAAATCACAGCATTCCCGCCTTTTATGACTAGTTTACACCCCCCTTTAAAATATATTTTGTTTTTTGTTTTTTTGTTTTTCTAAATGGGTACAAAATTGTGGGACACGATGCGATAAAAGAGGGGTAATGCTGTCATTGTTTCTGTCTGTGGGCGATCGGACGACTTCTGTTCTGTAGTTCTGAGGTGACGTCTTATTTATACTGCATGATAAATTAACGGGGTATTAAGGGTGTGTTTTCAAAAGTTAAACGGATCAGCAACATTACCGGAGTAAACGCTGCTCACCTCCTGCTGCCTCCTCACAGATTAACCCTCTCTATATGAAAATACCTACAAAGATGAAACACAAAATATCCACAGTATTTATTATAACCTCATATCAGTAAGTCTATTTTGTTGCACTTAAAGGAAAAAGAAAAATCCAACAAACTAGCTTATATCTTGGTGGATGGATGCAGAGTTGAAGCCATTTGCATGTGTGTGCCGTCTTTAGCGTGTTCAGTTTGAGATAAGGTTATGGACTGACCACCAGGAGGGACCAAACCTTAAATATAACCCCCCTACACACACATGGAAAATGTGTGAGAAAACAGTAGAGTTCATGAGAGGAGATTAAAACAGGAAAGTGTGTGTGACCTGGTTTATGTTACCTTTTTAGGACAGTTTCTGGTATAAACACCTAACCTTGTCAGAACCAGATGTGCTTTTGGGACCAAAGACTGGTTCTAATGTGTTAGAACTCATTTTTGGGTGAGAAATGAATGGAAGTCAGTGAGCGGTCCTAATAAGGAGAGAAATACAAGGTTGTGTGTGTGTGTATGTGTGTGTTACATTTACAGATCCCATTTCTCACTGTAGGTCGGGAAGTTGCATGCAATGTGCAATACTCATTTAGCTGTAAACATTCTGAATGCTCATTAAATATTCATTATTTTCCCTCGACTCACATTTAGTTTGTTCATAATGACACCAAACAAAAACAATAAAAAGCCATACATCAGTCACGTTTCAGACATCTTCTAAAAGCCCAGATGTCTACTTGAAGTAGCTTCCATTGTTTTAACCCAATCATGTTTCTGAATTTCATCAAAAAAATAGCAAAAATTAGGACTTTTCCTGTATATTTTTTCCTAAAGTTCAACCAAAACGTTTTGAGTTGTGTGTAAATTTATGCTTAATTTAAATTTGAATATGTAGAGTTTTACTTTTTATTGTGTGTCTTGCATCTATTTCATTTGTATCAGAAATTGATGCCATTTTCTTATTTTGGATTGTTTTATTCTGAAAGTGTTTGTTTGGTTTGTTTGGGTAAGATTCTGTTGATTTAATTTATACAATTTTGAGAGGAAAGGGTGACTAAGACAGGTTTTTGTCCCTTCGTGAGTCTCCAACAAGAATATCAGAGGTTGTTTATATTTTTGACCAAACAATAATTACTTAATCAGAGTTTTGAGTTGGTTTGTAGATAATGGGAGAAAAACTGGAGACAAACATCACTGTCCACAATGAAAATCATGTTTTTTTGTTATTTGTTTTGCTTTATTTTTCTGTTGTTGCGTTGGAAACAAACCCATCATGATGAGTTAATAACCAACATTTTCTTCATTACATCAATTCTGAGTTTAGTGCTGGATCTACACAGCTACAAACCATAGAACTGGACTGTAAAAAGGGTTCATTGGTTGCTCCAGCTGTACAACAGGGAAAAAAATCATGTTAATCTGAACAAAAATAAATTTAGTATCCTGTGTTATATACATTTTTTTACTCTACGGTGCAAAAGATGTATCAAAAGGATCAATAATTAACATACAAACATTATAACTTGGGATGCCAAAGATATCCTTGTGCAAAAGTATTTCTTGAAATACAAAAATTGCACAACCTTATGATAAAAAAAATTAACCCCAGGCGACAATTAGGTGGCAAAACTTCACGTTTAGGGTGCAAATAAATGTAGTTTAATGTACATAAAGTGCTCCTTGTACAAAAATGATCCTTTTAGTGCAAATATATGGGTTAGAAAATGCCTCAGCCTACAGGTTGCAAATTCACTCATAGTTGACAAAAATGTAGTTTAACATACAAAAATAATCACCAGCATAAAAAACAAAATCAATTTTGTCCTAAAGAAATTGCATTATATGGTACAAAAATGGATCTTAATACCACTTTAGGCTGCTAAACCTAACTTCACAGTACATAAAATTTGTTTTAGGTTTAAAATTCTCCATTTAGTGAAGCAAAATCTAATGTTTGGTTAACAAAAATACCAGAAAATTATATGATAGGAGGCAAGAATCAACATTAGGTTACAATAATCCACCACAGGGTGTAAATTCAATCTTAGCGTACAAAAACAAAAGATGGGACTATAGGGTACAAAAATGTACCTTATTTGAAAATTAAACCTTAGACTGCATTTAAATGTACTTTAGGCTTCAAAACCTAATGTTAAGGTACAGCAAGTGTAGTTTAGTTTGCAAAAATCCACTTTGAATGAAAAGATTGTGACTTTGTTTGATTTTTCAAAACGTGCACCATGTGATACAAAAACTATCCTTATGGTGCTAAAATCATACTTTGGGTTAAAAACATATCAGTGTTTGAAATAAAAGTACAGAAAATTGTACAATATTGGACAAAAATGTAGTTTAAAGTATAAGAAATAATCTTTAGTGTAGAAAAAATTTACTTTTTGGTACAAAAATCATCACTGTTTCCTAAAACACCTTATACAAAAGGTAGATTCTTGCAAATTAATATGGTAAAAGATGTGAACAAAATGTACTATTCAGTGTTTTACACACATATTCGTCAAGAGTTACAGCTGGAGCAGTAAAGCCAATGTACTTATTTGTGTACCTTGGTTTTTACCTGAGTGAAGTGTAACTGTGTTGGGCAGGCTCCCAAAACTAGATGTTAAAAAATGACTTCACCAGTCTCAGAGGTCAGATCTGACTCCTGAACTTCACCGTTTTTCACGAAGCGAAAACAACAATTAACACGGCGCTCCTAACAAAAACTGGTTATCTGAAGAACATCACTGATGGGGTTCATATCATACAGAATGAGACAACAGACTCGTTCTGGGACCAGTCTGACCGCTCCACATGCATCTGTCCTCTGCAACACTCACTTAATTTCACTGTAATCCCTTAATCTGGTCAGATAATCCAGAGCAGGCACGCTGAACTTCTTTACCCTACTTTTGTTGATCCTCCTCCTCTGCATTTCGGTCGCCCGGTTCATTTCATTCAAAATATCTTTTTATATATATAAATATATTAGTTGCTTTAAACTACAAACTTCCTGAATAAAAAAATCTTCATATTTTTGAACATTTTTGTTTTATTTTCAAAGACATCGACGATGATTTCAGGTTGTGTGTGTGTGTGTGTGTGTGTGTTCGCACGGCAGATCTGAGCACCAACCTCATTCAGAGATCCAGCTGCAGGGCTAAAAACCATTTGTTAGGAACAAGGCCTCCTGTTATATAAGAACACGCACAACAGGATTATTTCTCACCACAGCAGAGCAGTGCCTCCTGGTGGACAGACACGTTTGTTCTCCAGCGTCTCACAGTTTTCATTTCCTCTTGTCTTTATTTCTGTCTTGACTTCTTGGGGAAGTATTTAGGAGGGGATGTCAAAAAGCAATATATTTATTCCCTGTGCTAAAATGAAGGTTTGTGCTAAAATGGTGCATCGTCAAGAGAAGGGGAAGGAATGTATTCGATTCAGGCAAATATGAAGGCAATATTAAAGTGATGGCTTTGTTAATAAAAGCATTTGCTCAAAAGCGAGAGGATGCGTGTTTTCATAAGTTAGTTCAATAAAAAGCAAAGTTTGTTTTAGGTTTAATGGTTTTGCCAGTTTTTCTAAATCTTTTACGCTTTTTTTAACGAGATTTTGACGCTTGCAATCAAGGACTTTAAACCCTCAAAGCACTTTCAAAACTGCAAACGTTGCACAAAGAGGCAACTGTTCGTGTTTCAACTGGTGACTAAAAACAAGAAGCATCATTGCCTGCACATTTCTACTTCGAGTTCAGATGCACTGTTTGCTTAGGATTGCGGTGAATGAATTGTTGAAGAGATAAAAAAAAAAAAAAAAAAGTGTTGAAACTTGTTCAGATATCTCACCCCTATGGCTGAAATTTGTATTTGTTTTTCCTCCCTCGCTTTAACCGTATGTATATTTTTGCTCATATTTATCACAATCCAGATAGAGAATATAATAAATGTCATTTAAGGAAACTCAGTCTGTGTCTCAGTCATTTATTCTGATATTCTTTACACTTTTGAGCTCAATTGTCAAGAAAAGATTGTGACTTGTGATTTAAAATAGGAGCAAATAATTTCCTGCCATTTGCAAATGTCAAAAATGGCTTCCGACAGATGTAATCTGTGATGTAGGATAATCTGCAGCACCAGTGGATTTTGTAGGGAGATTTTGCAGACATTCTGCTGTATGGTTTAAAAAAATGTAAGAGCTGTTTTTATTTGTGTTGTATGTATATAATAAAGCACATGTTCACTATAGCGCAGATCTTTAAACATGGGGTCCTGTAGGAACAAGTAATATCTTACCTGTTGTAGATAACTCTTTAAAAAAACTCTGTTTGGATGAAGGATGGTTTATTGTGACCAAGCTAACAGCTAACATCAATGTAGATTTTTGCTTTCCTAAAACACGTTTTTTTGCGATATTTACCATTTCAAAATAGCATAAAATTATATGTAAATGGTAATGAATATTTTTTAAAGTATAGTTTGCTTTTTTTTTTTGAAACAGGACTTGTTTTAAATGGCGTCAATCCACTTTGAGACTTGTTCAGACTAGTCTTTAACTCGTTCAGAAATAAACACAATTACTCGAAACTGAGGATGTTCAGAAAACTATCTACAACAGGTAAGATATTAATTACCCATAACCTTTCCTCAAAGCCCCACTTCAAAAGATCTTAACTATTTTTTTTTATATTTGAGTAGATTAAATTTGTCAGTCGAGTCAAAGTTCACTCACTGCCTGGATGATTGAAGAAAAGGAGGTTTTTAAATAACTCATTTGACAGGGTTAAAGGTGAGGTGAACTTCCTCTCCTACACAACCTGAGCTTTTCAAGCTCCTCTGCCTCGGTTTATCTTTTCTTCTGTCTCTTCCTCAGGAAGCCAGAGCCCTACAGAGAAAAGGCAGGATTATGTTGCATTAGAGCTACTTGTTGGTTTAAAATAGTGTATTGAAGACTGGTGACTGCTTAATGCATGCTATCCTGGTCCAGGAGCTTTATGTCTATGTTTTAAACATTTATTTATAATCCTTTTAAAGCTTGAATATTTATTTAGCCTTTATAAATAACAAAAGGGCAACATTGCTCCAGGTTAAAGTGTTGATTAAATCAGCCACTTCACCAATTGAGTAAAATATGGAGGTCAGCATTAGCGCCCTCTGCTGGATACTCGATTACATTACAACAGTTTTGCTGCTAAACTACAATAAAATGACAAACACAAGATTTAAAAATAGACATTTATTATCCAAAGAAATATTTAATTATTCTGAACATGATACAAAATGTTTAATTGATGTACAAAACAAATTAAGACTCGCAGTGTGTTTACTGTGAAACACTACGCTGTGTGTTTTGTTCAGCACACTTTCTTTAATGCCACTTTAATTAGAAACAATTGGTCTTGTTGTACTTTAAACACTAACACACCAGGACTGTGACAGTTCTGAGGTAGAACGCTAAACAAAGAGGAATGAATTACACTTAATCAAGGAATACATTTCATTAAAAAAGTCACATTTGGCAGGCACAAAAACATGAGACATCCTGGATTCAGCAAAGAAAAACTACTTTTCTGGTGACAGACTTTTAAGTTACTGTGCCCACAAGCTTTAGATCTTTAAAGTGGGGTTTCTTTGGAAATAATAATATCCTCTCTGTTGCAGATAATGTAGTGCAAACACAACAATAATTTAAAGGATTTAACTCTGCTCAGATTAGAACACTAATCTGGTCAGAATAACACTATTTCTCCAAAGTAGGAAAAATCAAAAAAAAAAAATAGTTAAGATACTAATTGCTGATGATTTTCCCCCACAGAACCCCACTTCAAAATATCTGAACCATCACGTTAAATAATTCCCAGCCTACATCAGGTGTCAAACTCAAATGTAACCCTGCATTGTATTTCATGTGGCCTGCTTCAATGATGCATTAAAATAAGTGTATGCTGCTTTAAAGCATTAACTACATCTCCCATAATGCATGTTGATAAGTTTACCTGCAAAACGCCGACATGCCACCAGGTGGAGGTGCACAGGGTTCAAAAGTAGCCATGTAAATTTCCATTTCACTACATTTTTGTCGGCTACTTTTGCTGTGGCCCAGATGTACTGGAGAATGGGAATTTCAATTACAAGTTATAAATTTAAACTGGAACACCCCTCCAGTGGGAACTAAGCTACTCACCACAACTCAGCAGTTAGTAAAACTCTCTTACTTTTACTTTTAATGGTATCTCTGTTTTAAGTATTTCACATAGCCAGTTGTACATGTAGTACTTTTCAGTGTTTGTAAGAAGATGCGTTAAAACACTGTTTCTATGCAGGAAATACCACATAGAGCTCAGTTATTATTAGTGGTGCTCAGTCGTAGTGATGAGATGAGGAACACGATGATTTGTGTTTAATTGAAGTTAAACATGAAACTTTGAAGTTAATTACAACTGACCCTTTGAGGGCCAACATAATGCGGATGTAGGCCTTGGTGAAAATAAGTTTATATCATTGTCAGAATGTTTAACTTGTCTTTAAAGAGGACTCAGTTTGGTCAGGAGGACAAGGTTTACAGTCAAGCCTTGTTTGACAGCCATGTTTGTGGGAAACGTGTTGATCCAGTTCATGTTTCCAAAGATCCAAGAGTTCACTACAAAATAAGTTACAGCAGCAGAAGGTGAATTTAGAGTCCTGGTTGTTTTAAGGCAAATCCAGCATGCCATTTTCCTCCAAGGCCCTCTGAGTCCTGTCATAAACCTCCCCGATGGCGGCGACCGCTCTGTTCAGCAGCCTGCTCAGCTCCCCCTGGTTCTGCACGCACACCAGCTTGAAGAAGAACCCCCGCTCGGGCATGGCGATGAAGGCCAGCTCGGCAGCTCTGCGGACGAACCAGGTGTGGTGCTGAGCGAGCGTGCTCTGGTAGGCCTCCCGGCACAGGTCCGAGGGGCTCCTGAGGCGGCCGCCCCCGTTCGTCTCCGCCAGCTTCTGCAGGAAGAGCTGCAGCCACAGCAGAGCTCGGTGCAGCCTCAGGAGGGTCCGGCACCCGGAGTCCGTCTGGCGGTGGAAGTCGACCACGCCTCGGTCCAGCTCTGCCCTGATCATGGAGTGCACGGAGCGGTAGGCGCCCGTGTGCTGTGGGGTTTGTGGCTTCACGGAGTCTTTGGCGTTCACGTTTGGTTGAAACTCAGCGTCAGGGCCCTCCTCAGACAGCAGGGCCAGCTGACGGATTACTGAGGTCTTGCTTTCTATCTCTTTTGAGATCAGACTCACCATCGGGCCCAGAGAATCCATGAACCTGCAACACACAAATGCACAGGTCACCTTACAGAACCAATAATTTAATACTGTGAACCATAACATGTTGCGGTCACGACTGTAGCAGGTGGTTGGTATCAAATCTCAGCAGATCCTACCTGAGGAATAAGAGTTTCTCTGTTCATTAATGTTCCTCTTCTATAGCTCATTTGACTTGTGGGGTCCCTCAAGGCTCTATTCTAGGTCCTCTGTTTTTTTTATCTTTACATGTTGCCTTTGGGTCCATTTTTTTTTTTTTTAGAAATTATAAGATTCCTTTCCACTGTTTTGCTGATGACATTTGGTTTATCTGCTCATTAAGCCACTCTGTAAATCCATAACCTCTCCTGAGTAGTTTGAACAACATAAAAATCTGGTTGAAATTAAATTTCCAGAGTTAAATAAAAGTAAGGCCAAAGTTGACAGTTTTGGTTAGAGTATTTTAATGCTTTAAAAATGTCCCCTTCATACTTGTGATCTCCTTCATGCTCTGGTAAGAGAACTTCGGTCATCCAACCAGTTTATCTTTGATACTCCTATATCCAAACTAAAATCCAGAGGTGATTGCTTTTCGTATTGGAACCTCTGAGACTGTTGAGACTTTTTAAATCAATGCTTAACACTCATCTTTACTGTTTTTAATTCTGGCAGAGTTTGAGATTCTTTTAGAGCTGATGTTTTTATGTTGTATTTCTGTATTTCAAATTAATTGTACAGATTTTTTCACATTTCTGTGTTTCTTTGTTGTTGTTGATTTATCCATTCATTTTGCTGACTTGTGAAGCACTTTGGTCAACTTCTGTTGTTTTATGTGCTGCATGAATAAATTAACCAGATTTCTGATGCATGACCTTACTTCACAAGCTCATCCCAGCTGGACAGGTACGGCTGCAGCAACACGTCAGAAGCGTGATCCGGAGCACCCAGTAGGTGAGAGATCAGCACAGACACCTGGAAGTTCTGGCCAGGGCAAATGGAGAGGACAGGGGGGTCCTTGGACACCTCTGGCCCGCTGCTGTTGGACAGCTGGTGGGCCTAAAAGCAGATGGATGTGTGTGAATGTGGAGCAATCAATGGAGGACAGAGAAGAGAAAAAAATCTGATGCGGTTTATTCTTTCACTGCCCATCTGCTTCACTAAATCAATTCTGTGATGTGCAAAAAATTTCTACAGATTTGCTTGTGCTCTTACTTTGTTAGCATGATTATAGCCTTTCAAACAAGAATCCCAGTGGTAATCCAAACCTCCATCTGCAGTGAAAAGAAACAAAAGCAATACAGTTATTACATTATAGTTTTTTTATTTCATGTTCTGTTTATTTTCAAAGCCCAAGGTTTATCATTTAGTTAGAATTTTTTTCAACTTTTATGCTTCATTTATTAGTTTAAAACGTGTTAACGATGCAGTCATTTCCAGATTTTTAATTTCCTGCAGTAACCTCAAACTAATAACAACAACGGTTTAGTAATAAGATCGGTCAAAATCAAAAGGTCTGACGAGTTCATTCTAATGGAGGACATGGAGGAAATTATTTTATGCAAAAGATGTAGCTGAGACAAAGCAGTGACACGAACGTTCAGGTCTCATTTGAAACAAAAATGGTCTCGGAATGAACCCCGAAGGCCTAAGTCACCATATCATAAATGGAGTATTAACATAATGTTATCACGAGAAAACCATGGAAAAAAATTATCAGTGGAAAACGTTCGCTCTCTGTTAGTTCATAAGACCATTAATCAGTTTGTTAAATACCTGTGTTTGAGCTAAGCTGTGAGTTATCCTACTGCATTTGAATGCATCACAACAAGGTGGGAGGTAAGCTGTACTGTACTCAGGTCCTGATAAAAAAATAAAACACTTTCTGTTTTAATTCATGGTTCACAAGTGGCATATTTATACATCGAAAAGTTAGATAATACATTTTATTTTTCACGAAGAGTTAAACAACATGGCTGAGTCAAAAACATTATTTTATTTGAATATTTTCAGCTAACAGTGCTACAAGCTAGCCTAAATTAGCACCACTTTTACTGGCCATGGCATTTGTGCAGGCAATTTTTGTGCTATTTCAGCAGTTCATGTATCAAAACGTTCAGTTCCTTCAGGACATTCTGGCTATGACTTTTGATATTTAGCAATTTGGATGTATTTAACTTTTTCAGCCATTGTTTTTCTCATTGAAAGTGAATAAAGCTCAACATCCTTAAAACACTTAAAAATGCAAACAAATCTTTACTGTGCTTTTTACGTTTTGTTGTGGTTCATCTTTTTTAACTTCTTTGTGCTAATTTAAGCTTTCTTTGGCTTTGATTTTGATGATTATAGCTTTTTTTGTGGCTCTTTTAGCCATCGTTCTGACCTTTTCTATTATTCTGTTAATTTCAATTTTCAGCTATTTACACTTTTCTTTTGATTCTTTCACTTTCTTTCTGTCCTCTTCAGCGTTTTCTGACCCTTTTAGCTATATTTTTACTCATTACATTTTATTTGAATATTTCAGCTATTCTTTGCTTCTTGAGGTTTTTGGTTAAACAGTTTGGGTTTTTCAGCAAATGTCAGCAATCATTTAGCTAATTTTGAGAAATGCAATTTCTCTAGTTTCTCTTTTTTTGTGTGCTTTACTATTTTGTCAAGGGGTGTGTTTTTGGCCCAGGCAAACTAATAAACTAACAGCAGTGTTTCATGTTTGATCTAAAACAGATTAAAGAGAATTCGACATCCATCATTCTCCTTCCTGTGCTTTAGAACTCCAAAGAGAACAGAGTCTAATTATGTTACCAAAATCTTTTTTGTGTCACTAATCCTGATCATATATGTGTTTTTATGGGTTTTTCAAAGCTGCAGGAGTAGCAAAACGACTAGAAAAAAAAGAATAATGGTCATATGGTTGAAAGGGTATTTCACTGTCTTTACATTGCCTCCCTTAATTACATTGCAAAGATCTGCTGCAGTCATGATTACTGTTCAGTGTTCACCTTTAAAACCATTTAAAGTGTGGATGTGTGTGGGGTCCTCTGTCCCCTCGGCATCCCCTGAACAACAGCCTCACAGTGGGATCATCTTTCAGTTGTCTGAGGGAAGCCAAACTCTGCTTCAGCTTTCTTTAGAAGCTCTTAGTGCTAACAGAGTATGGGGGGGGGGGGGGGGGGGGGGGGGGGGGGGGGGGGGGGGGGGGGGGG
>JAUBOC010000030.1:1020187-1030890 GCA_032275365.1 Anablepsoides cearensis | reverse complement strand
ATCTATCTATCTATCTATCTATCTATCTATCTATCTATCTATCTATCTATCTATCTATCTATCTATCTATCTATGGTCCATTAGCTATGTTGAATCGTGTTGACTCTGAATGTAGCTGTGGATCCAGTGATTAGTCTCTGTGAGTTTCATTAAATCCGTCCACAGACGGATGTTTTTATCATGGTGCCGGGTAAGATGAACTATTGATCTTGAGGTTTTCGGCACACCTCTCCTCTGTAAGCTTTGACAATAGAAAATCTAATCTGACGAGCACAGCAAAGCTCTGTCAGGGGAGCAACAGTAGCGGACCATGAAAAGCTGTGTCACTGCTGCTGTGATTGATGAGACAAAAAGGTAATGGCCTGCCAGAAATCTGTGGAAGCCAAAGCGAACGCCTGCAAAGGACGCAGATTTATATCTCATTATTCAAATCCATTTGGCCACTCATCACAGAAAGATATTTTTCGATTGTCAAAGCACTTCCTGATTGTTCTTTTCTCTGGTAGAGGTCATGACAGATGAGAGGCCGGCGTTGATAAATGCTGTGAGGCTTTAAAGACATTTTTTTTAACAAAAATCCCTTTATAATAGGATTATGTTATAGTTATTTTGGTCAAACTACATGAAATTATACATAAGCTCGTGCAATGTGAGAAACTCTTATCTACTACCACAACAAACTTGAGTTCAGCATCTATAAAATATAAAATGTAGCCATTGAGGTGTCTAGTACTGCTTAGATGAGGCAGCAATCTTTTTTTTTTCTTATTCATTAATTTCAGTCAGTTGTCACTTCTCCCTATTGTTTTAGAAAGACCAAAAATAAATAAATCCATAAAAACATGCAGCTTGATCAGGAATAATGAGCTGGGCTTATGGTAGCTGTACACTGTGTGATGGAGACAAAATTTGCAAATAAATAAATAAATAAATAAATAAATAAATAAATAAATAAATACATTTTAAAAGCATAAAAAAACAAAAAGATTTTTGTAAAACAGAAGAGGACTCAGCATCTTTGGAACCTTTTAACTTTACCATATTTCATAGTGATATCATTTAAAGTTGTAATAAAACTTTTATGTGAATGAAGTCACGTTTAATAGTTTTGACACTATTGCAAATTAGATTTCATGAAGTTGGTAGAGCTGTTGTCTCCCAGCGTGAAGGTTGTTTTGATTCTCTACAGAAATGCTCTAGTTTTTATAAATGTACTGTCCAAATGTGCTAACAGGGCCATAAGAGGCACAAAAATGCATTTTTTAAATTGATCATTTATAATTATCATTGGTTGGTATCAGTGGTGGGCACAGTTCCGCTAAACCACTAATAGCAGAACTAGCTTTATGCTAACTTTGGAAACTGTTAGTTTCCGCTGAATTGGGTTCTGCTGATTTTTAGTCCACTAAAAATTCACAAGTCATAAACTTCTATTTTTATGCCATTTATCTCCAACTAAATAACTATCTCCTCTTACAAGCAGTGCTTGACATGTCAGAGTCACTGTGTGCGTATGTAGCATCTTTTAGCAGCTAAACTCCAAACTAAGAGCAGAAATAAAGTAACTTTTAACAATATTTAAATAACAAATACAAATATTAGCTACAAATAGAGAAAGTATTTGCTATTTGTTTTTCGACTAACATCAAACAGTATTCATAAAAATACAAACTGAATCAGAGAAATGTTATTTTCTAAAAGGAATAAACTGGAAGTATCACAAGTTAGACAGAACTATAACTCTGATTTGGATTGGCTGATTATCCACAAATGATTCCACCCACCTTCAAATTAAACCAGACCCACCAGTTTTCAACTTTAACACAGGTGACAGTCACATAGCTGTTAGCTTCCAATAACTTTTTTATTTGTTCAGTGGATTAGAGGTTAGTGAACCAAACTGTTTGCTCTGCTGTGCCCAGCACTGGTTGTTATAAATTTAACAAGAGTTTTTCTGACCATCAAAAATAAGTTTTCTTTAGAGACATACTGATTAAATGATTAAAAACTTGGCCTCAGGTGTCCCACCGCTGTCATTACTCTGATATAACTATTCAGAGATGTCCCGTGAGTCAATTACATGATGGTGTCTGAATGGACCAGCAGGAATTGACAGCTCTCGAGGAATGTTTGCAGAGTGTCAGGTGGAACCATTTTTACTTAACCTTAATGATGACGAGTTCCTGAGCTGCTTTGTTATGTGACCTAAGGTTAGTTTTATCTTGTACCGAACAGATGAATTCAATTTAATGACATTATGATCTAAATTGCTGACCTTTCACACATAAAGTCAAAATAAGAAGAAAGGAAACTGTGTGAATTTGTATTTGATTAGCTGATCTTTAGAAACTGAGATCATTTTTACGAAAGCAGACGTTTTGTGAGTTTGCTGTTTTGGAGCTTACACCACGTGTTAACACAATGCTAAGAAGGAAAGACGTCAGCAATAGCCTTAGATAATCAGCTGTTCAGGTTAGAGGTCATTTCCAAACAGTTTGGAGTCCAACATTCTACATCATTCCCAAGTGGAAAACATTTAGGACAGCTGTTGGTCTTCCCAAGAGTGAACATCTCAATAAATCCACCCCAGTAGACTGTGTAGTGCTCCATCTCACAATCTACAGGCTGTTATTAGTGGGTCAACGATTAAAGTTCTGTTAAGCACGGTGGCAGAAGTCTGATGGTTTGGGCTCGTTTTCAACCACAGGACCTGAACGCCTCGCAGTCATTGAGTTGATCATGAACTCCTCTGCAGACTAAAATACTTTAGGGTCCAATGTCTGTCTGACAGATGAAACTGGGTCAAGATGCAACAGGACAATGATCCCAAACACAGCAGCAGATCTACAGCAGAACGGCTGAAAAAAAGAGAAAAGAATCAACATGTTGCAGTGATCCAGTCAAAGTCCAGACTTCAGCCTGACGGAAGCGCTGTGACGGGACCATAAACGAGCTGCAAAGAAACGTTTGCAGACCTCAAAGAGTTGAAACAACGTAAAGAAAACACAATAAAGTCATAAAAAACGACTACTGGGAGTTGTTGCTGCCAGAAGTGGCTCTCCTTAATGTTTCTCACCCAGCTATTCAACTACAGTGGAATATTTTTGTACATTTAAATAATTTTAGAGCCAGATAAAGACCAGATATGTTTTATTATTTCCTGATGTGCAACCTTATCTAAAAGTGGGTGGACTTTTTTACCGTTACATAATGTACATGCTTCTTAAATTTTCTTTTTTCTTTTTTTCTCCTCTTTGCTCCCACAGTGGAATGTAACGAGGAATCAATACTGATCAAAGACATATTCCAAGGCTACAACAAGAACATTCGTCCAGTGGTTAATCCTGAGGACAAAGTCCAAGTTCAGATCAAGCTGACGCTCACTAATCTTATCTCCCTGGTGAGAGATGCATTTTTCTGCTTGTGAGAAAACAAATACACAAGTAGGATAGGAGCACATCCCACTGCAATGAGGGGCTGATTTATCAAAGGTTTGCACGTGTAAAAAAATCATTATCAGTGCGTGCAAATAACTGGGAGGAGGATATGCAAATCTAATCATTTAGCACTGCAGTGTTGTTTATTAAACGTGAACGTGATTGCTGTTATTGCATCTAAATTCAGCATGTTTGAAAGGCAGGTGCAAACTGGTTGCTCTCTGATTTAGAAGCCATTATCTGCTGAAATTAGCACAAAGTGACAGAAAAAGCACATTTGCTGAATTAAGCAGTTAGCAGCAGAAATTATTATAAAAGGTGGATTTAGCTGAAGAAAGCTTAAACTAGCTGGAATTAGCTAAAAAGTAGCTAAAGACATAGAAAGCAGATGAAGTTAGCAGAATGAAGCTAAAGATGCACAAAAAGCTAAAATCAACTGGAATCTGAAATTAGCACAAAGAAGTAAAAACATGAAGAACCACAATAAAAGGTGAAAAGTGATGTAAAGAATCGATGCTGAAGGCAGCTCCATTCATTTTCAATGAGAAAAAAATGGCAGAAAAAGTTGAATATCTCAAAAGATATCAATTGCTAAAAAAACAAGTCATAGCCGGAATGACGTGAAAGAGTTAGAGGTTTTAATATATAATATATTATATAAATTGATGGCGCAGCACAACAATTGCAGCACAAGATACATGCCAAAAACCATATGAAAGGAAAGTTGATCTCAATAGTGTGAATGCTTTAGCAACATTCACACAATAATGGTTGTTTACAAAGACAATAAATGCATGTAATGTAAACATTCATAATTCTTTCCTTAAACTACAGAATGAAAAGGAGGAGACACTTACAACCAACGTGTGGATTGAGATTGTATGTTTTTACTCTTATTTTTTTTCTCTCTCTCTCTTCTACAAGTTGAGTCAAAATTTCTGAACCTTTCACTCAAATGTCCTCAACAGCAATGGTCAGATCATCGCCTCGCCTGGAACGAAACCGAGTATTATGGGATTGGACTGATTCGTGTCCCGTACAACACTGTCTGGCTTCCTGACATAGTCCTGGAGAACAAGTAAGGCCTTTCCCAGCAGAAAGGAAGTAGTTCCCACTGCCTGTGAGGAAAATATAGTGTGACGTCAACTCACTTTGCTTTTGATCTCTTTTCTCTTCAGCATTGATGGCAAGTTTGACGTTGCTTACTACGCTAACGTGTTGATCTACAGCGATGGTTCGATGTACTGGCTGCCTCCTGCCATCTACCGTAGCACCTGCGCCATTGAAATCACCTACTTCCCCTTTGATTATCAAAACTGCACTCTGGTATTCAGGTGATTCATCCATAGCTGGAATCATCATGCAGTATAGTTTATACTTCACCAACTCATTTCTGTTCTTTTCAATCAACACTATCAAAACCCTTCAGATCCCAGACGTACAGCGCCAATGAGCTGGACCTGATCTTGGCTGTGGAAGAAGAGGAAACTATTGAGTGGGTTCATATTGACCCTGAGGCTTTCACAGGTACAGAATATGCACACAGGCTAAAGTCTACACTTTTTCTACAGTTGATTACATTTCCATCCAACAGAGAATGGGGAGTGGGCCATCGTGCATCGCCCGGCCAGGAAGATGTTCAACAAGCAGTACACTCCAGACGACCTGGAGTATCAGGAGATCATGTTCAATCTGGTTATCCAAAGGAAGCCATTGTTCTACATCATTAATGTCATCTTGCCCTGCTCCCTCATCTCCTCGTTGGTCGTGCTGGCCTACTTCCTACCTGCGCAAGGTCAGTAGTCATTATCAGCCAACTTATTATTGACATTCAAAAATCTGTGATGGTTTCAAATCTGAATCTACATGCAGAGGAAGTTAAAAAACCTCACTGATTGAACCAGCAATTATAACATATAACATAAATTAACATAGCTAACAAAAAAGTTAGCTTTGCCAGCTCTTTATCCACTAACTCAGAGGTCTGCAACCTGCGGCTCTGGGGCCACATGTGGCTCTTTGGTCCCTCTGTAGTGGCTCTTTGAAAATGAGACCAAGCATAACAGAATAAAGTTTGTTTTTGGTTTTTATACCCACAACAGAAATCAATTTGTATGCAAATATGTTATCAATACTAATAAAAAAGTAAAACATTTTAGCTAATGCTAGCTTGTTGCTTACTTAAATATTCCAATTTCTTTCTATGATCTTTCTCTCGAATTTATTAAAACTACCTTTAAATAATTTGAAGACTACATATAAATAAGAATTTGAAAAAAAATATGCCTGAATAATTCAGTTGTACTAGTTTTTATGAAATTTGGTATAAACTATATACAGTATTTTTCTTGTTTACATGAATATGTTCTTTTTATTTGTCCTGATGTGTATAATAAGAAATAATATAATAATAACAACAATATTTTTTTTAGTTTTATAATGTCACCTCCATTGACCGCAAAGGTTTCAGAAAAGGCCTCGAAAAGGCCCACGGACCCCTAGTTGTTTCTAACAGTTGTAGCTTGTTTTGTGGCTCTGGACACATTTTAATATGAAGACAAGGTGCAAAAATGGCTCTTTGATCATAAGGTTGCAGACCCCTGCACTAACTAAAAATATAGCTTTGCTAATGCTAAACCATTAAACATGTAAAAGATTATTTAAAAGGAAAGCTAAACACCTTAACTAGAACAATATCAATCTCCACTCATGATGTCATGCATATAATTTACTTACAAGACTGATTCTCTCACAAATGATCAGACAAGTCAGTGGATTGTACAGAGATTCAGCACATTTTGACAAATTCGACTTCACGAAAGACTTGTTAATATTAAGGTTTGTGGTAATACCGGTATCTTCTAGCTCAGCTTGCTGCCTTCAGGTGTGTGTGTATTTTTATCACTCAAGCCACTGCTTCTGCATTGTTTAAAGAAACTCAACAGTGATGTTTAAATCGTGTAAATAGTAATATTATCACAGTATGTGTGACTGTGTGCAGTAGAATGTGTGCTATAGCAGAATGGATACAAGAGTAAAGCTACCAGTACAGAGATAAATTATAACTACTGTCTGTTTAGGGACAGAAAGTTCAGCAGGGTGGTTCTGTGTTTGGATCAGACATAAGTCTACGGTTGCCCTTTTTTTGGTAAAATTCAGCTTGGCCCATCGCTGGAATCCAGCTGTAAGCTAGCATCTTAGCTTGGGAAAAGTGACAAAAAATACTCCTTTCATGTGGGAATGATGGATCACCTGAATCACTGTTACCGTGGTGTGCACAGCTAACAAAAATGTTAGCTTTGCAAACTCATAATCCACCATTTAAAAACATAGCTTTGCTAATACAAAACCAGTTAGAACTACAGTATTTAACTACATTATCATTCGAAGAAATAAGTTGCAATGTTTACAGGTTTAAAGATCCTATTGATTTTGCAAAGTATTAGATCCATTCTGTAAATGCTGCCCGATCACCTTATAACCGTTCATTTGATGTGTTCCAGTGTCTCCTAAGTCTTTGCTGTCCCCTCACAGCTGGAGGACAAAAGCTGACTGTGTCCATCTCGGTCTTGCTGGCTCAAACTGTCTTCCTCTTCCTCATTGCTCAGAAGGTGCCTGAGACTTCCCTCTCTGTCCCTCTGATTGGCAAGTGAGTCCGAGTGTCACCTTTAAACGTCTCCTGCTCGGTCCAAACAGTCTCTTGTCTAACAACAGGTGTCCTCCGATGTTCTCTTGCAGGTATCTGATCTTTGTCATGAGTGTCACCACTCTCATTGCCACCAATCAGATTGTGGTGCTGAACTTCTCGCTGCGCAGCCCGAGCACTCACATCATGTCCCACAGCATCAAGCATGTAAGTCTAATAAGGACAAAAATGTCTGATTGCCAGTTAATATGTTGGGAACTGATGAGTTTTCTGTCTGGTGTAGTTGTTCTTGGAAATGGTGCCCCGCTTCTTGGGCATGTCCCCACTGGTAGATGACAGCGAGGTAACGGCAGAGGTAAACGGCGTGAGGGAGCGGCGGCGCAGCTCGTTCGGCCTCATGCAGCGAGCGGAGGAATACGTGCTGAAACAGCCTCGCAGTGAAATGCTGTTCGACAAACAGAGAGAGAGACACGGACTCACTCAATCCATCGGTGAGACTGATGCAAACGCCCATAAATAAACTTCTTCTAGACGTGGTTAGCTGTAGTCAGTATCTTACCTGCAGCAGAAAGCAATCAGAACGATCTCTGTTTGCTGCTCCAAGGCTTGTTTGACAGCTTTAAATAACTCCATTCTCAATCATTTCATAGCATTTCATTTATTATATATTTTTTGCACATTTGTCACTTTTGTGTTGGGCAATTATTAGCATAAAAGTTTGAAGGTATTCAAAACAAAATATATTTTTGAACAAGGTTATTTCATAGCCCCACTTCTAATCTAACTACAACCCAAAGCTGACCTCTTTTCCTTCTTGTGTTGACACCTCATGCTCTATGCACATTCCATGCCTTGTTTCCTGTTTTTAGTGTATTTTCATGTCAACTCCACATACAGGCCTGGCCTTACTGCCAAATTTTGGGTGCCTTTTTGTGTAAATCACAGAATATCTTTTAATAATTAAGTCAAAGTGATTAAGGTTGATAAAGTTGTATTTAAATGAACAACTATAACATTTTAAAGATTACGTGGATGGATTAGATCCATAGTTAGGCAACCAGAGAACAAGTGTTAAACAAACTACAAACTTTGTTGACCAAATTAATCAAAGAATAAACAGGAAACCCAGGAAAAATAACTGACTGAGATAATCAGGGGGATAAATTGAATGTATGATTGCTGAGTGAAACTGGGTGGGCTGGGAACAGATGGAGAACAGGTGTTTAGAGCTAAAACAAGAACATCTAATACTGGGGTCACCAACCTTTTTGAGAGCTACTCCAGGATGGATGGGTTTTTTTCTCTATAGTTAGAAACTGTTTAAACATAAAACATTTTTTTATGTTAATCGCAATCAGTACCATTTAAAATTATTTAGTAAATATATTTGATACTGTTTGTAACATTTATTCATATAACACACTTGCTCCTAATTAATTACCAACTTCACCTGAGTTCACCTGAAACTCCTCTGATTGAAGAAGCCTCTTGGAGGAGAGACAAAAGGTTTCATTAAAGAAGAACCCATCCAGTGGACCTACTTATTTTTTTTATTAGTAAAATATTCAAATATACAAATTCTTCCAAATCACAGTAAAAATCATTTGTTTTCCTACCTTTTAATCCCTGTTTCCCCTCTACTCAGGGAGTTCATTTAATTGCCCCTGTGGGTGACTCAAATGGTCCTCATTAGGACGTCTTACCTAATAGTTATGAATAAAATAAAGACAAATCACCAAACCTGACTAAAAAGCTAGAATTCTTGTAATACCAAACATAAAATAAACTCGACTGGTGTTTAGATGTCTGTTACATGGAAATCTCTATCTGTAGTCAAAACTGAGATTGTTGAGATTGCTATCTACTGCAGGTAAGATACTATCTGCTGCAAACAAACTAAAAACATAAAACATGCTGTTTGTTTTCTGCTTTCTGCATACCTTATCTAACAGGCAGTGTCTTCTTCTGTAGTAAACAATATAGATGTCAGCAGCACCGCCAACCTGTATAAAAGTTTGGCCCAGGCTGCGCCAGAGATCAAGCAGTGTGTGGACGCCTGTAACTTCATCGCTGAGAGCAAAAGACAACAAAATGACATTGGATCTGTGAGTGTTTATTTTTACAAGGTGATAAGCTAACAGTTGCTCTTCGATCCCAAACCCTCGATCTCTTTCTTTCCAAAGGAAATTGAAAGCTGGGTACTGATTGGGAAGATGATCGACAAGGTGTGTTTCTGGGGTGCCATTCTCCTCTTCATCATTGGCTCCGTGGGAATCTTCCTAACGGGACACTTCAACCGAGCGCCAGAGTTTCCATTTCAAGGAGACAGCAGAAAATATGTCCCAACTATGCCGTAGTTGATTAAAAACACAAATAATTACATTTAAAAGAAGGTTCTTGCCACTGTTGAAACATTTATGAGTTTCACCAAACCTCATGCTGTTTTTGTGGAAGCAGTTCTGCTTGTGAACTCCCCCAGACTGAGATCCAGGGTTCAGTTAAGTCTGGTGAATGGACTTATCTTTATAAAAACCTTGTTAGGAAGCTGAGCGTTTCCATTTAAACTTCAGCTTCAAACCTGAAGGGATGTTTTATCTGAATGAAACTCTGAACAAATATGGTTCATTGTAATTTAAACTTAAAATAAAAATAAAAAAGGAGATGCTACTATGTGCACATTGTGTAACTGGCTGAAAAAGCTTGCCGTTAAAGCTGCAAATCTCAAGATTTTTAGGAAACATGCAGACGGAAAAAATACCAGTCTACATAGTTTACTGTCTTAAGAGAAAAATCTTTAAAAGAGCCAGTCACTCTGAATAAAAGCCTTATATTTCTTACAGTTTTATTAGTTTTTTTATTATTAAATAGATCATTATGTTATTGTTTTGAGATCAATAAGATCAAACACTGCATTTTATCTATATGTTTAATAAGTAAAATTATAAGGATAGGTTACACCAAATGGTAAGTGTAGAAATGTGTTTTCTTTGCATATTTACTTTTCGTTTGTTGTTGTTATTTCTTTTTATTAATGAGAAACTTATGTTGTCCAGATTCCACCTGACAACAGGGTGTTAGGCGATGATTGTTTTGATTTATTAATTGTTTTATTTTGTTATGTAAGCTTGGTGAGTTTTTAAAAACGAAAACAAAGAGAGCAAACATTTTTGTGTATTTAAAATGGTTATACTGAGACCATTTTCAGGCAATTAATGGATAAAACTTAAGGATAATCAGATACAATTAGTTTGTGATATTATTCACAATTGTGCTTTCATGAAGATAGTGCAGTTTTTTGTTGTAAGTGCAATAAAAATGATTTTCTTTCTAATGTAAAACAAACCTAATTATTTTTTCTTATGTTAACTTTGTATTGTTTTGTTGTTTTATTTTGTTACCTATCATTGATAAAAGGGGAATGAGCGACATCGTGTGGTGAAATGTTGTACTACATCGAGTTACATACTGTCAAAGCGCGCACCAACATGAGCGCAGCAAGTACTTCCGGTGTGGCGAAAATTGTTAGAATTTTGACATTTTTGTCATTTGTATGGTTCCTTAAGCTCCTGGAAATTTTAACAATATTAATTTATAAAACAAGATAGTTTAAAAGAAAAAAA
>JAUBOC010000030.1:958942-971957 GCA_032275365.1 Anablepsoides cearensis | reverse complement strand
CGGTATCGGAAAGACTAATCATTAAAAAAATCGGATCGGATCGGGAGCCAAAAAATCTGGATCGGGACATCCCTACTCTAACATGGTGCAAGTCTCTGACTAAATAATTATTTTGGTATTATGAATACATTAGCATCCTCTTCACTGACAAGAGTGGAATCCTTTTAGATGAAAAACATTCTTTAATATTAGACTTTTAATTTATATGACCCAAAGATGAGGTATTTATTCATTGACAAAATGCAGTTTTGCAAATATTTTAATTAATGCACAATAGCTGCTAATTTCTCCTCATACCACTTTGTGATTCAATCCTTGGTTTATGTGACGGGTCACACATTTGGACTGTCTGAGAAAAGTTTTTTTTTTTCTCTCAATAATGTTGAGAACTATTAAAGTATTATTGGCTCAAGTTTTGGGCCTTCTTTCTGCTAACAAAACTACTGTCTGTGAAAAGGTTTAAATCAGCTTTTTAGGCCATATGTGTTAATCTGTAGTGTTATAGACACTTTTTTCACACTTGAGGCTGGAGGAAGTGTAAAACCAAGAAATGACGGATAACGATTTGACATTTTTAGGTAAAAGGTTCATGCAGAAACAAAATGCTCATCTCAGATTTTAATCACTTGTCAAATATAATTCTCCCATCCCTTCATGGTTTATTTAAATTTACACCCTCAGCCTTTTTCTTCACAAGTTTGATCCATACAGTGTACACAGAAGTACATTAAATATTGTAGCAGCTGACAAACTGTTGAAATACACACCTCCTGCATGAAGTCTTCTCCACAGAATCTGACTTTGATTTCTAGCTGACATGTAGTTATTGAGTTGACAGAATGTGATGTTGGACTCATTAAAAAAAAGGGGGAATTTGAAAGACAAACCTTCGTAGCTCGAGTAATTGGTGGGCTGCCAGCAGAATGTCAGCAGCTGTGAAATCTTTGAGAAGATAATTAGGATTTAAAAGCAGCATACGTAGCTGCGCTTACAGTTGCTGTAAGTATGCTGCAATAATTTATTACACTGCAGTGAAGTTGCACTTCTCTGTTGTCCAGCTGTAACGTCACAAACAGCTGAGTGGAGAAAGTGTTTGGTGCCAAATCTAAAGACTTCATTTGGCAAAGAACAAATCCTTGTTAAAGTAAAAACTGCTTCCTGTTTGCATAAATACACAAAACATTAGGATATAAAATGTGTGTATTTTTGTTCTATGCTCCCTTTTCCCCCCATCTCTTTCCGTGGGAGATTTTCACTCCTGAGCAGGCTAATTCCTCTGCGCAAGCACCGGCTCTCTGCTCATTTCTCTGTTTCCTGTCCCCCCCCCCCTCTCTCCCAGCAACAGAGAAAAGAGCGAGAGATGGTGAGGCAGCAGGAAAAAGGTCCCCACCGGAGGCTCGACGATATGAGGCGAGAGGAAGACAGAAGGATGGCGGAGAGGGAGCAGGTAACCAACCGCAGGAGCCGCAGCGCCGCCGTCAGCCAATCGGTGCCGGTTGGGGGGCGTGTCCACCGGCCAAGTTGCTCTGGTGGTGAAATTCCACGAGTGGGTTGCCATAGCAGCAAGGGTCTAAATTAGTGTATTTACGTAGAGATGAGTTTTCTGTGGGTGATCTCTCTCTCTCTCTGCGTCTCTCGTCAGTTTGGCATCAGATCAGCTTTTAGGGCTACAAACTGGATTTAATGCATCCCAGCCGTCACACACTGCTTTTATTTAATTAATCCATGAATTCATTAAAATGTCTATGCAGTTTTGATTGTTTCACGTTAATGTCCTGCTAATTATTCTAAACTTTATGAATGTTTTTCTTTCTAAATAATTGCTAAAGTATCTGATTTTAATCAACACAAGACATTGCATATCTCCTCCACATGTCTACCTCCTCCCCCTCTCTCATATTGTTTAATTTCTTTTATTGCTGCCTTAATCATTTCCCTCCCTGCCTCCTTATCTTGCTGCAGGAGTTTATTAGACACAAGTTAGAGGAGGAGCAGCGGCAGTTAGAGATCCTTCAGCAGCAGTTGCTTCAGGAGCAGGCACTGCTTATGGTAACTAATCACTCCTTGTTCCGTGTGCACACCTTCCCTCGTCTCACGCTCGGTTCTAATACCTTCCAGTAAATGAGATCTAAATGCACTGCCTGCGTCGATGAAGCAAATAATCCTAAGTGAGCAGCGATAAATGTTTTTAAAAGAAGATTTGATAAGCTCTAGATGTATGATTACAGCTCACATAATAGCGCCTACCTTGACAAGACATCCAGTGACCTAGATTTTCAGGAGAGGGGAGGCGCGGGTTGGTTGGCCGGTTTCAGTGTTGAAGTGAGTCTTGCTTCATTTGAAACAGAATTGCCACACTTCTGTCCTCCTTTGTTTCCAGCGTCCTCCTGTCCTGTGTAGGAGTTGCTTCCAATAAAGAGCGAAACCCTTTTGTTTTAGTTCAGATGGAACTCTGTCCCAAATTTATTGAGATAAGACACATGATTATGTCTGCATGTGTCTATAAAAACATTTCTGTTGCCCCTTCAGTATTATCTATTCTGCAACACCCATCACTCAAATAAACTCAGCACAAAAAGCAAGGAAATGTGTGCTTGGTAGATTGTTTTTTTTGTTGTAACAATGTTTCTGATTGGCAGCACCTGGAGGTACCAGAAGCTCAAAACAAGTGTCAATAGCAGCAAAATAAACTGATAGGCAGAGAGGATTTGGCTAATTTTTCATGTGCACAACCCACAAACTCAGCTCTACTGCTCATCCCACAAATGCATATTCCTTACCAATGTGGCTCCATTTTAAAAGAGAAATTAAAAGGCTTTCCAACAGTATAAGATTTATTCTCAAGAAGCATTGGGCCTCATGCAAGAACATGTTTGTATTCTTATCCTAAATTTCTCTTTCTTTTGTTCGTACGAACACGTCACGTCAGATTCAACAAACTCTTCTATCTTCAGGGGAGAGCAGAATTACATAATTTCCACCCCAATATCGCCATATAAGGCTATGTTTCCTGCCCTACATACAAGGAAGTGTTCATTCATAAATGACACCGCAAAGTAAAAAAGAAGAACTGTACAAGTTCGGAGACTGAAGTTCTGCTCTCGGAGATCCAGAAAAAAAAGTAATTAGCAGCGTCAGCTGTAGAATTAAAGAATCTGCTTTAAAGCGGAGGAATAAACTTTTTCTGTGGATCGTACAGTCACAGAAATAAAAATCTAAACCATGTAATCATATTCATCTAGTCCTGCTCCGGTTTTTCTTTGGTCAAATATTATTTTTTAGTTTAAATGTTACATAGTTTTCATTTATTCAGAAGAAGAGCAGTCGCGCACCCCCGGCCGTCTCCCCCCAAGTGTCAGATGCGGAAAAAACATTTTAAAGTGTCTCCAAACTTCAATTAATGCATAATTTAAGTTGGTTTTTACTTTGAGATCTTCATATTAATATTGTAGATTTATACAACAGCATTAATAGCCAGTTTAATTTAATTTAATCTAAACAATTGGTTACATTTAAAATCTAATTCTAATTCAAACAGAACAGTCTATTGTCAACATAATTATGGAGTGTGATTTATTTTCAACTCTAAATATCTTCAAACTAACAAAATATAAAGTTATTAGTGAAGAAAATCCGTCTGGAAAACAGCAGACTGACTGCTCGTAATATACGACAGGTCTAGACCACTCGTGAATTTTGTTTGTATCTGAAAAAATCTTAGAATACAAAGACATTGGTGAATGTCACTAATTCTCCTAAATCACTAGTACGCACAAATCTGTTCGTATGAACGGTTCTTGCATTAGGGTCGTTGTTACAACAAATTTACTTACTTTTTGTGCTTAGATTCTGTTCTTCTTTCTCTGACAGCTCTAGTCTTAGTTTTCTCTGTGTTTAGTTGGGCTCACACAATAATACTTTTGTGTTCCCTTTAAGTGGCTGATGAAAGCTTTAAGGCATTAAAGTAACTTGTGGTACTAATTAGGTTAAACACTTAGTTCCAAACATGACTGATTAAAAATCTATATAAGGGTCCAACAAATCTGTGTATGTTATTTTAACATTTATAATACAATCTTTTATTTTCATGCTGTTTGGTTTACTTAATCACATGGATAAAATAAATTCAGATAATACTGTACATTACAACTTGTTTTCATAAGAAATGAAGCCTCCTGTCAGTGAGCTGTATGGCTAACAACTAATTTCTCTGTGTCTGTATGTTGGTTTTGGTTTGAGGCGAGTACTTTTCTCACTGTGGTGTTTCTTACCTCAGGAGTACAAGCGCAAGCAGCTTGAGGAGCAGCGTCAGTCAGAGCGGCTGCAGAGGCAGCTGCAGCAGGAGCATGCCTACCTGGTGTCTCTGCAGCAGCAGCAGCAGCAAGAAAAGAAGCCCCAGCTTTACCATTATAACAAAAACCTGGAGCCCAACAACAAACCGACCTGGGCCCGTGAGGTAACGGTGTCAGCAGTGTTTGAAACATAACGTGTCGCAGACCTGCTGCAGCCCTCTGTCATTGTTCTTACTCCAGGTGGAGGAGCGCAGTAAGCTAAACAGACAGGGCTCGCCCAAAATCTGCACCACTGTTTCTGACACCGCCATCCAGTCTCGCTCTGACTCAGTCAGCCAGTCAGGGATGGTCCAGTCTGCGCAGACCCCTCCGATGCAGAGACCAGTTGAACCTCAAGGAGGTCAGGGGAAGGTGGGTGTTTCCAGGAAAACTAACCAGAACATGCTGATGCTGATGCTTTTGTCCCTAACGCTTTAACTGTTTTGACTTTTAACGGTTTTATTTGTTTATTCAGACCTTCTCCTTTTTTCCCCTTTTTTTTCCTTTCCATCTTTCTGTTTTTGCTTTTCTTTGGCGATGCTTGTTGAAAAACAAAACGGTACACTTTGGCTTTGTATATCATTCTTCTGGACTTTGGCCTACTTCTCCAACTGTCTTGCGCGCTCTTCCTCCCACTGGGCTCCTCTTCCCTCCTGGTGTGCTCCTGCTCCTCTGCAGTTCCAGATGGCTCACTTGGTTCCGCTGAAGCCTTACGCTGCCCCTGTCCCTCGCTCTCAGTCCCTGTGTGACCAGCCCACTAAGAACATGTCCGCCTTCCCCACCCAGGATCCCTCCCTCAACCCCACACCCCGCCCCGTCCACTCCAGGGAGCTCGTGCGCCAGAACTCGGACCCCACTTCTGAAACCCCGGGACCACAGGGGCTTCAGATGAGGGAGGATCGTGGCCCTTGGATCCGCCTGCCCGATGTTGAGCTCCCACCTAAGGTAAAGATCCGTTGTCTGGTTTTAAAGGAGCCATTTGCACAAATCAGCAACAACTTCCATCAATAAAAGCTTTATTTTCTAAGCTAATTCTGGCGTTTGTGTCCTCAGATTCCCCAGAGGACTGCATCTATTGCCACAGCTCTTAACACCAACCTTACCTCTGGCATTAGGCACCCAGTAAGAGCCAGGTACTGACCACAGCTATGTGTTTGAATCATAAAATTCATATTTTAAACAGCGATTAGTAGTCATAACATCTTGATCCTCATGGCAGCAATCCAGATCTCAGCCGCAACGATCGCTGGGAGAGAGGAGACAGCATGAGCATCATTTCCAATCTGCCCCAGACGGGCTCCCTGGAGAGGCACCGTATCCTCAGTGAGTCCTCCTTCCACAGCAGATGGTCTTTGCAGGAAGTTTTATTTTAGAATTTATAACCTCACTCCATGATTTTTTTTATTTTTCAGGTTCCTCCAAAATGGAATCACCCATTCTCTCCCACGAGAGTCGCCATAAGCCGGGAGAGTCTCGAACCTCTTCTCGCCCCGGGCGCCCTGCTGTGAGTCTGAGATCAACGAACTGTTCCTACATCTATTCTGACCTCAAAGTCACCTGGTGTTTAAAGTAAAACAGGTTTTATCCTCACCTTTTTCACCTGTGCACTCCTTTCCATTAATTTAGCTTCAATTTTACAACTATAACATGTTCTGATCACTTTTAGGTAGAAAAACTCTTAATTTGGCTTTTTTTTTTGTCTTAGTAAAGCAAAACCTTCTGCCTCACTTTATGCTTGTGTTAAAGAGAAAACAAAAGTTTATTGGATGTTAAGTTACAGTTAGTGGACATTAGAGGAAGTAAATCCAGACTGTATTATTTATTTATCTACAGAAGACATCACTGCATGCAGTAAAACCAATAAATAAAATAGCATTAATTTAAATATGTTCCAGAATTCCTTCGCTTTAACTGATGGATGAAACCATCAACAATGAACATCACTGCTTTTCCTCTTCATGTTTCTCCTCTTAACTTCCTGTTTCTTGACTTTACCTCAAATGTGCAGAGTTACAAGCGAGCTATAGGGGAGGTTAGTAACACTGTCTGTGTGATGTCAGGCTCTGTATTCATGCATGAATTTGACTCTTAAATGTTCGTGAAGAATTAATTGCACGCTCAGCAGCTTTCACTCAGTGGGTGCGTCATGTTCTCCATCAAGTGAAACTCCTTATTTTATCACCATTTTACTCTGTTGTAATTCATATTTCCACTATGTGGATGCTCTGCATTGTGAACAGTTTGATGACCGTGTTCTGATTCCTCACTGTCAGATGTTTTTGGATCGTCTTTAAAAGTTGTTTTGCGTTTCTCACTGCCTTGCTGTTTGTTACTGTGTTTATTTTAATCGCCAGTTTCAAAGGGTTCGTTCTCAAAGTAAACTGTGTCACTGCAGGACCACGGCCTTTACGCCAAGGAGCGCGCTGAGGAGCCACCGAGGCCCCCTGTCAAGGCCAACGATTACTCCTCCTCCTCGGAGAGCAGTGAGAGCAGTGAGGAGAGCGAGAGTGGCGAAGGAGCAGAGGAGGAGGAAAGCCCAACAGATCGGTAACGCTCCACTCTAAAAAACTCAGACTAATCAGGAAGCAACCAACTGAAAATGCTCCTTTTTATGACTTCACTTAGTCTAAACTAAAAAAGAAGAAAACTCACATTACGTCATCTTAAATGTTCTGTTTCTTTCAGTCACAAGGATGCAGACACTGATTCAGTCAACACCATGGTGGTTCATGAAGACGAGGGCGAGGTGGGAGAAGGAGAGCAGGCTGGAGGTTACGGGGATCAGACCATGCTGGTGCAGAGAGTGAGTCACCTGTACATGTAATCATGTTTAAAATGCATTGTGATGGCCTGGAAAAATCAATGCACGACTAATATTATAGAACAGGAAGATGAGTTCACTTGCTTTAATTTCAAAAGGTCAAATGTTTGAAATGTCTATATTTATTCATTTGTTCCTTTATTTCAATTAGAGTTTAGCAGAAAAAAGTCTGAATCAAATGTTTGAACACCTCATGACCGTCTGTACGTTAGGAAAATGTCTCGAGCAGCTTTTTTACTTAAAATGTACTTTTAAAGTGTGATGATTTCACCTCCTTAAATAACAGTATTTAGAAGAAGCTTTATCCCTTTTTAAAAATATATTTTCCTTCTGTCTATAGAAAGTTGTAATTCATATTAATTAGTCCACAACCTGTTTTAGGCTGTTAGAACATAAATGTTTATTAAAAGACAGGAAAGATATTCTAAAAGGGGTTATAAGTAGATTTTAGCTTCTCTCTCAGCAACAGTGCAAATGTTTGTCTGAATGCTTGTTTTGTTTTGCTGAACTCTATTTGAGCTGCTTTGTTTATTTTGTCCTTTGTTTAAGAACAATTGCTGGGTTTTTTCTCCATTAGTTATTTGTTCTATTTTCAAAAAAAAATGCTGGTTTTTTTACCCTTTCCTCCCTCATTGCAGCTAAATGCTAAGACAGGTTGTAGGAGTTGTTCCTAAAAGGCTTCATGTTTCACAGAGAAGGATTTTAAAATATTGCTGCTGGTCTACAACGCTGGTCCAAAATACATCTAATTTTCTGCTGCCCCGCTGAGACCTTTGAGGTCATCTGGATCAAATCTGCCTTCAGCCTCCAGAGTCAAAACATTCCAAACATCCAGATTCTACATTTAGCTTTTATGCACCAAATATGTGGAACAAACAGCCAGAGACCTGCAGGACCGCCTCCACCCGAGGTTTAAAACCTTCCTGCTTCTACTGCTCTGTGGATGTTCTCAGTGTTTTCAGAGCCTAATTTTAATGTCTTTTCTTTTTAGCATCTGTCTTTTATTATTATTATTTTTCACCTGTTATGTCTTTGCTAGTGTAAAGCACTTTGGGTTTCCCTGTTGCTAAAATCACCAGGTAAATAAAGCTGCCGTACATTGGTCACATTAAAATGGAAGTTTCAGAGTTCACCTCGCCTGAAGCCTCCCTCCAGACAGACGGTTAGATCGCCAGATGAAGCTTTTTTGAGATATTTTGGGAGACAAGCATGACAGCATACATTTTCTAGATGCCTCCTAATGAGTTGAAGAGAAGTGTCACCTTGACTGAGGTGCTGTGTGTGTGTGTGTGTGTTTATGCATAAAGTGAATATTTTCCCCAAGCTACAGTTGTTTTTAATATCAGGGGAAAGTGTGACATTTCAGTGACAAACAACACAGGGAGAATTCAGATTACTTTCATACAAACTGTACTAATTCTGAGGTGCAGCTGTGTCCCGGAGGGGACTGTTCTGTATTTCTGTCACCATCTGGACTGGTCAGCTAACAGCTGAACTGAGCTTTATTTCCTCTGGAAAAATCAAAATCAACCTGTTTAGTTGTATGTATGACATGAGGTTTTCAGAAATTATTGTTCAAAATATCTTAATCAGAGGATAAAGTGAACAGAACAGTTTTACAGGAGTATTTATTTGTCCTGCAAACACTTTAATAAAACTAAAGATGTATATACCTGTAAAGGACATAATAGCATCTATTAGTTATCATGGATTTATATAAGAAACAGCTGAAGTTTCAGTTTTTTAGTCTGGCATTTTTTTCTTTTAATATTGTTGCTTTTATTTTACCTTGTGTCCTAACTTACTATATTTTTGTATGAAGCACTTCAAGTTTTTTAACTTAAAAAGCAAAACAAAACAAGTACTTGTTTTTGACAACCGTTTTTGGTTCTGTCATTCAAAAGTTTTACTCCTGAGTTACTAACAAAAAAAGATATCTGAGGCACTTGCTGACATTTTGATGGTGCTCGGAGTTAGAAACTGTTTATACTTATTTATACTTCTTCATGCTGACAGACAGCAGAGAGAGTTGTAGGAAAACCTTCACAGCTGCGTGCAGAAAGCTGGAGGCAGATTAGAAACATAAAAGATACAAAACTGCTGCTTCTTATACAGAAATACTTCAAGTTTTATTGAGTTTGAAGCGGCTGCTGTTGCCAGCTGTGCACGGCACCCCCTGCTGCCGTTTACAGTGATGTCATCATTATGTAATACACACATAACTGTCTGTCTGTGTGTTTATTGTACCTGAAAGACCCCAGAGAAGAGGAGCCACAATGGATACACCAACTTGCCAGATGTGGTGCAGCCTTCCCACTCCCCCACCGAGTCCGCCACTCACTCCTCTCCAGGAAAAGACTCAGTTTATGATGTAAGTTTGACCAAAACGATGAATTTATGGTTGATTTTTACACAACAGCATCACCTTTAGTTCAGTTTGTGTCAGAAAAGCATAAAGAAAATACATTTTTTCCACTGACTTGTTGAAACCAAACACTGTCTCTGCTCCACCAGTATCAGTCCAGAGGTTTGGTGAAGACCTCTGCCAAGTCGTCTTTCACCACGTTTGTGGATCTGGGCATGTACCAGTCACCAGGAGGAACCGGAGACAACATGTCCCTCAGCAGTGAGTCAGAAACTTCACGTTTTTAATGCAACATTGGCTTAAAGTAAATATTCTGTTGGGTTTTATTGGAAAAGTTTCTCTCTTCTAAAATATTTATCAGTAGCTTTAAAAAGACTGGTTTGTTTTAAATACGACTTGAAAGAAAAGCATGAATTTATTTAGTCTGAAAAATATGCTGATTTTACACTTTCCTACTAAAATAATACTCATTTGAAAGAAATAAGGAACAAAATTTTGTTACGACTTAAAGCATCTGAAAATGTTAACTTTTAAAAAGCATTTTAAAAAGAAATAGAAGACTTAAAGTTGATATTTTGGTTTAGTTTGCTTTGATTTATTTATTTTCCTCCTGATTAGATATGTTTGTTTCCTCTCTGTTTTTGTAGGCTCCAGGTTTGAGCAGCTGAAGATGGAGGTAAGGAAAGGGTCCATGGTGAATGTCAATCCTACAAACACACGTCCTCCCAACGACACACCTGAGATCCGCAAATACAAGAAGAGGTTCAACTCTGAGATCCTGTGTGCTGCACTTTGGGGTGAGGATAGTCGTCATCTTTGTAACTACACTGTCCGGCCAAAAGGTCACCCCCTAACGAAACATATAGGGAGATTTTTAAAGTGGCATATGTCAGTTTGCAAACATAACTCAAAGTATTACCATCACATTGAACCGTCAGAGCTGAGATATTCTAACATGGCTTTGAATAATGATGTTTAAGGTTATAATTTGGAAACAACTTTAGTAAATGGGTACATACTGCAAGAAATATAATGTCTATAATATGAGTATTTTCTGAAATTGATTCTCCTTTTTACTGTTGCTGGAAGAAAAACAGTACATTTAGAAGTTACTGATGGGTGCTGGTTTTGTGTCTGCAGGTGTGAACCTGTTAGTCGGCACAGAAAACGGTTTGAAGCTGTTGGACCGCAGCGGTCAGGGCAAAGTTTACCCCCTCATCAACTCCCGTAGGTTCCAACAGATGGACGTCCTCGAGGGTCTCAACTTGCTCATCACCATATCAGGTAGAATATCTGCTGCTCATCGGTTTAAAGATGTACAATTAAAAGATCCATACAAATGGTTCGGTTTATTTTGTTATGGTGCCTTGAAATCCCCCTCAGATTTTTCTAAGATTAGGAAAATAAAACACCAACAAATTTATTTATATATCTGAATGAAAACATTTGAAGAAAGTCAGATCTGGTAAAACCAATGTTTAAGATTTAAAAAAAAAAATTGAAGCCTTTTTTTTGTGGGAGTTGAAGTTTTTATTGGATGAATAAGTGTCTCCAAAATATTTTTTCAACTCAAGATACAAAAAATATTTCTGTTCAAATTAAATTAAGATATCTAAATGCAGCTCTTGCATCTCTATATTGTTGTTTTTTTAACAACTAATAAAAATGCATAAAAACAACGAGTAAATAAGCTAAAATCTAAATTGCAGAATGCAATGAGTCTCTCAGCAAGTATAGTTTTTATTAACTTTTTTACACTTAATGTAGACTTTATCTTCCATCAGTCTTAAACCCCAACATTTATCATCTCTGACTAATATACCCCCTGTGTTTTATAAAGGCAAGAAAAACAAGGTGCGTGTTTACTACCTGGCGTGGCTGAGGAATAAGATCCTGCACAATGACCCTGAGGTGGAGAAGAAGCAGGGCTGGACCACTGTGGGGGAAATGGAGGGCTGTGTACACTACAAAGTGGGTAAGTAGCAGATGGAAACCACTTATCTGTTCCACTCCAGAGAAGTTCTAATGAATACATTTAGATCAGTAAATTATTGATTCAGGGTATCTGATGTCACATGGCTGTGTTGTTCTGCTTTAGTGAAATATGAGAGGATAAAGTTTCTGGTGATCGCTTTAAAGAACGCTGTGGAAGTTTACGCCTGGGCGCCCAAACCTTATCACAAATTCATGGCCTTCAAGGTGAGTCTTCCTTCTGTTAGCAGGACGGATGAGTTCGGTTCTCTGTGCTTCTAATCACCACCTTCTCCTCTTTAAAAACAGTCCTTTGCAGACCTTCCACACCGACCCGTCCTGGTCGACCTGACCGTGGAAGAAGGTCAGAGGCTGAAAGTCATCTACGGCTCCTGTGCTGGATTCCACGCTATCGACGTGGACTCTGGAAACAACTACGACATTTATGTCCCTGTTCATGTGAGTTGTAATGCTGTCTGCAGCCGGGGTGTCAAATGAGCATTACAGCACCGCTAACAAACAATAACTGAGCTCTACTTGGTATTTCCTGCATAGAAACAGCATTTTAACACATCCTCTTATAAACACTGAAAGTACCACGTGTACAACTGACTGAATGTGAAATAAATAATACAGAAATGCTGTTAAACGTGAAAGTAAGAGTTTTACTCACTGGCTTCATCTCAAACAGATCCAAAGTCAAGTGACCCCACACGCCATCGTGTTCCTGCCCAACTCTGACGGCATGGAGATGCTGCTGTGCTACGAGGACGAGGGCGTTTACGTCAACACGTACGGACGCATCATAAAGGACGTGGTGCTGCAGTGGGGCGAGATGCCCACGTCTGTTGGTACGACTCAAACCCGACTACGTTCTCCGTAAACAAGCGTGCAAAGCTAACAGGAGCTGGTTTCTCTCTGCTCTCCAGCTCATATCTGCTCCAACCAGATCATGGGCTGGGGGGAAAAGGCCATAGAGATCCGGTCCGTGGAGACGGGCCACTTGGATGGTGTCTTCATGCACAAAAGAGCTCAGAGGCTGAAGTTCCTTTGTGAGAGAAACGACAAGGTAAAACAGATGCAGTGTGCTCGATCCAATGTTTTCAACCTAAGTTACAGGTGATTGTTTTTGGTTTTATATCCTGTAAAACTAAACAGACCATTTGCTTAATGTAACATATTTACTGTCAGTGGCTCTGAAAGACAACAGCCTCCCTGCAAAAGACTGTTAATTACAATAATGTTAATTAGAAGAAAAACAAAGAATAGAAATCTGTCACTGGAGCTTTTAGCAACCATTAGGGGGGGGGGTCACTATTTTTAAAGACATCACTGGTTTTTACTAAAACCTGACACTTTCCTTCCTCACATCTTGAAGTCACGTTGAATTTCTGGATTATTGGAGTATTTGATAGGGGTGTAACGATACATAAAACTCTCGAGACGAGAGAAAACTTTAAAGATCTATTTTATGCTGCAAAAATGCTTTTATTCTGTTTTAACATTTTTTTTATTACAAACTCAACT
>JAUBOC010000030.1:888126-899086 GCA_032275365.1 Anablepsoides cearensis | reverse complement strand
CAGGTGCAGACAACAGATAGACGACTGACATAGACATAGACACATAAACATATTTTTGGCACTAATGGAACCCCATACTTGTCCACCTACTGGTGCGATAATATTTTGCTGGTAAAAAATTCAGCAAGCATTATGAGAGATGTGGACCTTAGACAGTTCCTTCAACCCTTCACACTGTCTAAAGCAGTGATTCCCAAACAGGGTTACGTGTACCCCTTGGTTTACACCAACATGTTACATGGGGAATGTGGAAAAATTTCCCAGGTGTGTAAGAAAAATAAATAAAAATAGGACTGAGATATGTAGGGCCCTTTGATTACCGTAATGCAGAAATTGCAGATGGAATCACGGAATTAACACAAAATGGAATCTAGTATAAAACGTGGAATTTGCTAATTTGGGTTTCCGATGTATTTTGGACACTGTTGTTTTCTGCACCTATAATTACCTGGTTAATTTATTTATTTACTTTCAAGGCAACATTTTTATCTTTATGTTTAATTTGACTAAAAAAATAAAATAAATTGCCTAAGAATTAAAAGTTCTAGGGGGTTAAATAAATAATTTTCATTTAATAATCAGTTGTAGTACATAATGGTTTTGGAGAATCATCATGTTTGACTGAACTGGTACTGTTATGACAAAATGGCTCAGGGGTACACAAGTCTAAAAAGGTTGGGAACCACTGCTTTAGTCTTTATTTGTTCCTTATTGTGTAGAAAATGTAGTGAGAACTTTATGTTAAAATTGGCATCTAAATGATGGATTCCTCTCAGTTGAAGGCTGCAGATGTTCTCTTCTTGTCTCTGTTAACAACAACAACAAAGTTGAATTATGGTGATAAAATGTCAGAGCATAAACATATGATCTTGTCCGAGTTTCCCCGGCTTTACACCAGGCATGACGCTTCCCTGCCTTTTCACTGACACACCGGCTTGGAGGTGCCAGGCTAAAAAAACAAAGTCAGGTTTCCCATAAAGAAGCAGGAAGAGTCCTAAAACTGCTTTCAAAATAAAAGCACAGCAATCATTATTTTGAAGTGAACAAATAGAACCATATGACCTTGTAGAGTAAAAGACAAAGTCTGTTTTGCATACTTTGAGTCCACATATATGAAATGACTTAATGTAAATAATGGTGCATATGATCATCATTTTTGACGGCATAAGGTCTGACAGAGAAAAGTGGTTTTGATGCTCCTCTTTAATTAACTGCACAGAAGAGCTAAAACACTTTTATTATTATTCTGCAGGTTTCTTCTATTTCTGGTAAAAAAAAAAAATTTTACCTGTTACTCTTTCTCATTGTTTTAAACCAAAACATTTTAAAATATATATAAAATATACATCAAAGGTTGTGGCTTGATCAAGTTGACATTGATATGGTTTGATGAAATTTGCACAAATATGATCAAAGTTAATACACAACAATGGAATTTGACTGAAATGAGTGAGAAAACTTAGCCCAACAGCAGGAAAGGCAGGTGAAGTGTCTTACGCAAAAACACAAAGGAGATGGATGAAGCAGGAGATTGAACCGGCAACCAAGGGCAACTCTAACCCTGCTTACTGAACCTTACTGGAGCAATGTGCAATTAATGAAGATTGGCCACCAGGCTGGTCCAATTTAGAAACCTCCAACACTAAAATGACGGGTTTTTCAGTTTCATTGTCTAACCCCATTGGCACGCTTCAGAAGTTATGCAGAAACTTATTCATAAAGTTGTTATTTTGTTCCGCACCTTAAATCAAGAGAAATTTATATTATGATACTATATTACGCACGGCTTTTATATTGAAACGCACCAACAGGAAGTTGCGTTGTGTTATCCGTACGACTTGACAGCTGAGGGTATCCACGGGCTGTGGGCATCCTCAGACAGGTGGAGGAGACGTCCTCCTCGCGCGGCCGAACGGCACCGAGCTTGGACCGGAGGACTGCAGGACGAGCGGCGGGTGGTCTCTGCGCTCTGTGTGGGACGGTGCGCGGACCCCCCACCCCTCCGCCCAACCACCACAGCCCCGCACTCCCCGCTGCAGCTGCTGGATACACTATGATCCCGGATCCATAGAAAAACACGATGGTCGGGCTAATTTCACCCATCCCGAGCTCTCGCGCACATGCTCCTTGATGCTTCGGTGTGGACACGCGGGGTGGGCGGGAGGACGATGGGATGTAGCCGCCATGGATAAATGAAGTTCACATTTCACCACCACCCCCTTTCCTCCCTGGGAAATTGAACCTTTTTAGTCCACACTGCGTGCTTCGTGCGCGCGGCTCGGTTCGAAGAGGAGGAGGGGGGGAAACCATGGAGAACCCGGCGGCGGTGGAGCCGCAGAGCTACGAGGACGTCCAGAAGAGCGGCTACCTCCGCAAGCACAAGTCCATGCACCGGCGCTTCTTCGTGCTGCGCGCGGCCTCGGAGCGCGGCCCCGCGCGCCTCGAGTACTACGAGAACGAGAAGAAATTCCGCAGCAAGTCGCCCGTGCCCAAGAAGGTGCTGAGCCTGGAGACGTGCTTCAACATCAACAAGCGGGCGGACTCCAAGAACAAGCACATGATCGTCCTGTACACGCGCAGCGAGAGCTTCGCCGTGGCCGCGGACAGCGAGGAGGTCCAGAACGAGTGGTACCAGGCCATGCTGGACCTCCAGTCCAACTGTAAGACCCCCAGGGTTTCAGTCATTTTCCTTTATTTCTTTATTTACAAGGTTTCTGCATCAGGCCCGTCCTGCCTTGGAGGCTGCATGCCCCCCATCTCGCCCCCTCCTGACCCCCCCGCCCCGCCCCCCCAACCACAAATATATGATCAAATTATTATTAATAATTATTATTTGGATTTAATTTAAATAACCGAGCCTGGCTGGGTTGTGTTTTGAAACGGGTGGGGTGGAGGAGGGTGGGGGCAGGTGCATCTGACAGAGCGGGGTAGACCATCAGGGTTTGGGCGGCATGTGCTGCTGCGCGTCGGTTCATCATCATCATCATCATCATCATCATCATCATCATCATCATCATCAATATTATCGTGGTTTTCCTTTTTTTATGTGCTTTTTGAATCGGCTCGGCCGTGCAACATCTGCTTAGATCCGGTGCGCATTCACGCGACGCCATGTGCGCGTGCGTGTGTTTTCGCGTGGCGCAGTGGGCATATAGCAACCATCCGAGGGACGCATCACTCGGTAGGAGCCTATCGCGGCGCGCTCTGCTGCAGCCCCGTGGTTTTTGTTTTTCCTGCGCGCAGCTCCAGCCCCCCCTCAACCCCAACCCCCATCTCTCCATCTCTCTCTCTGGAAATCATGTTTCTCTTGGTTCTCCTCGTGTTTACGCTGTTTTATCCCTGCGATGGCGGAGCAGACCCGGCCTCCTCCTCCCCCCTCACCCCCTCCGCCCACCCTCGCGGAGTCTTGATGGGCTTGCCCAGCAGCTCTCGGATGTGTTGTTGTGGAACCCTGAGCAGATTACATTGCAGACCGCATCTTACAGCCACAATAAAACGCTTCCTGTTCAGTTTCTGTTACTCACAGTAAGCGGGTTCTGGAGAATAACACAGATATTTTCTGAAGATTAGTAGCAAAAAAAAAAAAGAAAAAAGTAAAATAATGTAATATTTTTAGTTGTTTAACTATACAACATATTTCATTTTGATTTTGCATTTCACATACTTAAAATTTTACACAAGCTGTCATGTTTAAACTTTGGTTCAGCTTAATTAAAGGTCAATCATTCCCTGAATGAATCACCTCCCCCCTGCACTTCATGCATCTTTTAAAACTAAGATCATCTTGACAAAGGATAAACAGTTTCCACCCAATGTTTTGTTGACACTAGAGGTCCACACTACTGTTTAATAAAACAGCCATTTAAAAAAATGTTTATGATATGTTTAATAACTAACATACAGTGCAGTAATTTGACTTTTTTCATTCTCAAATGCATGTATAACAGTCTTGTTTAATAAATTTAAACAAACACAAACAAAAGTCTTTAGCGAGCTGAGGTGCAACAATGTATTAAGGCCTTGCCTTGTGGTTTATTGTAAAATCTCGCTATTGTTTATGTTCTTGCAGCATATTTATCTTTGTGCAACGTGTTGTAATGTCGACATATTAAAATCCTTCATGGCAGACAGTGTCTCTAAACAGACTAATAATATATATATAATTGTGTGAACAGACAGTCTACCAATTTCATCTGAAACAATTGTTTTCGTCCAGTTTTCTCTTTATTCTGTCCATAACCATAGCTGAACATCTCTTCCTCACTGGTAGAGAAGAACTGTGTGAGGTATCTGCATTAGAGGTGCGATATATAGTGGCAAACTTTGTCATTACAACCAATTAAGTGCCACCAAGTTATTTTTATACAATTTTGTAAATTTCAATCCTCATCCCTGCTCCAATGCCACTTTGTTAGATCTGTTAGCATTCTGGGTGTGTGTCTGGAATGAGTCTCAGCTACTACCACTCCTAAGTTCATCCTAAATTTGGATGTGGTTGTCATCTGCTATTGGGATGACTCTAAAAGGGGATCTGTTGTAGATAGATATTGAAGCATACAGATAATAAAACCACACTGAAACATTTACATTAAATTAACAAACATTTTAAAGCCAACAATGACCTAAAAACTGAACAAATTTTAAGTCTATAAAAGTATAAAATTACAAAGTAGAAAAGGTTTACTTAGACTTAGACTTAGTTTCTCTTGCGCCGTTAGGCGCGTTGGGCGGCAAGACATCTCCATTAGGGTCGATCTCTTGCAATCACTTCGGCCTCGTCTAGGCTGATATCTAGGGCCTTCAGGTCTTTGTGGAAGGTACGGCGCCAATTTCGTTGGGGACCCCTTGTTTTCATTTCCCCCATGGTGGTATCCACTAGATGGTGGTTTTCGGTAAGCATGTTGCTTTCTGATGGAGGACATGTCCAGCTAATCTTAATCAGCGCTCTGTCACAATGTCGTTCATTGGACGGGTGGCTGTTCTGCGATGGATATTCTCGTTGGTGATACGGTCCTGGTATGAGACTCACAGGATCCATCGCTGTTGGGCAATGTTCAGAAAAAGTTTAGAACCTTGTTATTTTCAGTGTAATGTCAACATTAAGTTTTTAATATTCTCGTGTATAATATGTATTATTTTGTTTATTGTCTTGTTTTTGTAGGTAAAACTCCTGAGGACTATGGCAGCAGTGGAGAGTGTAGTTCTCCGTCTCCTATCCCAACCTTTAAGGAAGTTTGGCAGGTCAAGGTTTGGCCTAAAGGTCTTGGCCACGCCAGGAACCTAGTGGGGATCTACCGGCTCTGTCTAACTGACAAGACAGTCAACTTTGTGAAACTTAACTCCGATGTGGCCGCCGTGGTGTTGCAGCTGATGAACGTTCGCAGGTGTGGCCACTCGGAAAATTTTTTCTTCATCGAGGTAGGGCGCTCGGCGATCACCGGCCCCGGGGAGTTCTGGATGCAAGTGGATGACTCGGTGGTGGCGCAAAACATGCACGAAACCTTGCTGGAGGCCATGAAGGCCTTGAGCGAAGAATTCCGTCAGCGCAGCAAGTCTCAGTCTGTGGGGACGTCGTGCGGCGGCGGTACGGCTTCCAATCCCATCAGTGTCCCGAGTCGCCGTCATCACTCTAATCTGCCGCCAAGCCAGGTGGGCTTCTCCAGGCGTGCGCGGACTGAAACCCCAGGAACGGGAGGCAGCAGCACCAGCACGTCGCCTACGTCACGCCACGGCTTCCCAAGAGCACGGACAGCAAGCATTGGAGCCAGGTCAGAGGAAGGAGGCGCCAGCGCCAGAGGAACGTGGGCCAGCTCCAGCCCAAGTCTGAATGGATCCTGCTCGACGACTCCGACGCTGAGACCCAAACCGACTCGGGCTCCGACCCCGGCTAAGATTACACTGAGCCTTTCACGCTACACACCTAACCCTGCTCCCTCTCCCGCACCAAGTCTCTCCTCCAGCTCCGGTCATGGGTCTGAGTGTGGCCTGGTGGGGGCGGTCGTCGGAGGCATGTCGGTGTGCTCGTACGCCCGTGTTTCTCAGAGAGTTTCTGTTTCAGGTTCACCGAGTGACTACGGCTCCTCGGACGAGTACGGCTCCAGTCCCGGGGAGCACTCTCTGCTCATACCCAGTCTGTCGGGACACCACGCCCACGGAGAGGGCTCCTCCAGCTACATTGTGATGGGGCAGCGAGAGGGAGTGTTTGGTTCCCACCGTCACTCCAAAGGCCGGCGGATCCTGCGGCGCTCGTCTAGTCGTGAAACCGAGGCGGAGCGCCGACTGCTGAGCAAGAGGGCGTCCCTGCCTCTGGCGTCCCACGAAAGACTCACTCCACATAAGAAAGATGAAGAAGACGAGGACGATGAGGAGTACGCCATCATGTCACAGAGTGTGAATAGGGAGAGGGCTGATTTTCACCGTGGCTCAGGGAATCCTTCCGGTAATGGTGGTCAGCAGGACATAGTCATAAAAAACAGGAAGAGGGCCGACAAAAGCAGAGGAGAGAGAGATGCAGGCGGAGCTCTGGACAGTGGCTACATGTCAATGTTGCCTGGAGTCACATCTCCTCCTGTTTCCCTCTCTCTGTCTATAGGTATGTACGACGCCAGTGCCAAAGCTGGGGTGGATGACGAGTACATGGCCATGACCCCCAACAGCAGCGTGTCCCCTCCTCAGCACATGCGCCAGCCCAGCTCAGAGGGCTACATGGTCATGTCTCCAAACAGCAGCAGCTCTACAGACTTGCACGGACTGAGCATGTGGGAGAGCAGGGCCAGCATGGAGAGCCGGGCCGCCAGCGATTACATGAACATCTCACCAGTCAGCAGCCGCTCTGCCTGCAGCACGCCGCCGTCCCACCCCGAGCAGCACCAGCTCCAACCAAAAATGTTCAACTCGTACTTCTCCCTGCCGCGAGCTTATCAGCACACCCTCTACACCCGCTTCGAGGAGGACTTGGACAAGGCAGAGGAAAGAAAGGACAGCAGCGGGCCGGAAGGCGCTGGAAGGGGAGGGAGAGTGGGGTACAGCAAGAGAAACAAAATTGCGGTGGGCTCTGCGGGAGGCTGCCAACTCTCCATGTCTTCCTCGTCCTTCTCCTCCAGCTCCGCCAGCAGCGAAAGCCTCGAAGACAAGTCTCTGTCAGCGGGGAGAGGGTTAAGTTTGTTAAGAACTGGAGCGGAATACATGAGCGCGGGAGTGTGCACAAAAGAGGGACGTCACCACCAAAAACGTGGATCGAGTAGTAAGAGCCCAAAGCAGCACAGGAGGGGGCGTCCCCTTAGCGTGTCTTCAGACATCACTAAAGCTAATACCCTACCCAGGGTGAAGGAGAACCTTCCACCGTCGGCGTCTCAGGGTGTCGATGAGTACGTAAGCATCGTCTTTAAGGAAGACAATAAATACGAGGAAGAAAGGTCTCAACAACCTGTTATCCACGCCACCCTACGGCCCTCAAACAAACCACTCCTCTGTCACGACAATCCCGCCAACCTTCCCCGCAGTTTCTCTGCGCCACTTTCCACCTCTGCCGAGTACGTCAACATGGACCTAGGGAAATCCTCGACACCCCTGACTCGCGTTCGATCTACCTTCAGCACCCTTCAGGGCTCACCAGCCGTCGCCTCCAAGGCCAGACACGAACACAGCATGTCCTCCCCTCTGGCGGCGGACTTAAACGTGGGGTACAGGACGAAAATCAAGCTGCCAGCAGACGTCTCCGCTCCATTTATGGACAACAAAGGATCGGTCCCCAGCATTCCAGCAAGACCTGCCATCCACACTGGTCCACCCTTACCTGCAGAGCAGGAGACAAGTTCGGGTTCTTCCCCTGCCAAGTCCTTCCAGTCTCCTGACCGGAGCAGCAGACTGGTCCGAGGCGACCAGCAGGGACACTTGAGCCACCGCTCAGAGACATTTCACTCACCGCCATCTCTACCACAATATGCATCACCTTCTACCTCCCTGTTCCCAGATGGCAGCCAGGCAGCGAGCCATCGGCAGGGTTTGGACTGCTCACTGTGGGAGAGTGGGAAGGCTGCTGGTTTGTCTGCCACACCTCCACCCCAAGCCCCCGCCTCGTCCACTGAACAAGGCCTTAACTATATAGACCTTGACCTAGCCATGAAGGAGGGCCCTCAAGCTGGAGGGGAGCACACCTCTCCTGTCTACGGGGCTGGAGGAAGCTCTCTGGGGAGCGGTGCTGGCTCTGTACCCAACACTTACGCCAGTATTGATTTCTACAAGTCGGAGGAGCTCAGAACAAACCAGAACAGTAGAAAAAATGGTCAAGGTGAGTGCTGCACGACTTTAAACAGTTTATCATAAAACACTACTTGGTAGATAGTACAACAGCTTTGACACAATCTATAGGCTTTGTCCTCATACATTTATAAACTTAGCACAGAAAGTAAGGACATTTGTGTTTGGTAGATTATTTCTTTATTTTAACAATGTTTCTTGGCAATAAATCTTACACCAGGCACCTTGGCAGCACTCAAAACAAGTGTCAACAACAAAATAACCTGTTTGGCAAAGATTTGTCATGTGCGTAGCTAACATACTTAGCTCCACTGCTAATACCACAAATGCATGTTCCTTACAAATGTGGCGCCATTTAAATGAGAAATTAACAGTCTTTCCAACAGTATAAGATTTATTGCAAAGAAGCAACAAAGAAATAACCTACCAAACACCAATTTCCTTTATTTTATTTTGCTTTAGTTACAACGATAAAGGATGATACATTAAGTTTATTAGTGGATAATCAAAATAAGCAGTAATTGCTCCTCTCAATGTGATAGAAATATTGTTAAAAATAGGTGAAAAAAAAGTCAAATTGGATTCAAGCTTTGACACAACGTGAAAAACCCTTCAGACATGAATCCTCGTCTGGGTCTTAGTCACTCCTCCTCTCATGGTGTCCCGATGTAGCTCAGAGCTGGTGGGCAGCGCGGAGCTCTCAGTCTGTAGGCTGTCTGTAGAGTCTCTTATTATCACAAGTGGGTGTTCAGACAGCAGAGCCAATTGATTTGTCTGCTGGTAATGAGCCATTTCACATGAATGAAGACATAGGGGACAAGAAGACGGGCCAGGTGTTTATGTTTATGTGTGGGCGGGCTGCTGGCAGCTTTGTGGTTTCCTTCACATTGCATACGTGATGTTATTAAACGGTTAATGCTCTTGTTGCTGATGGCAGTGGAAACAGTTTCTGCATGTAAAGAAACATTTTTAGTAAAAAAAAAAATTAATGTTAAAAGTATTAGGCAGAGGAATGTAATTTGGGAAATTGATCTGGCTTTTCAAATAGCTGGAAAATGTATAGTTTATAGCTGGAAAATGGATCTTTTACAAAGGTTTCTTAGGGAGTATTTCCCTGAACCCCCTAGAACTGCTTCACTCCACAGCTGCTTGTTAACATGAGCAGGTGTTCCTCATTGCTGTCATTAGATGTTGGTGGGTATAAGGTTAAATTCTGGTGTTCTGTTCCAAATTAATTATATTGTTAACTATTTTTAATTGGATAAAAATACAATATTAAAAACAAAACAATTTAATTTGGTATGATAATGTATGTAAATTGGCAGTGAGATTTAGAAAATTGCACAAGAGGCACCACCTGAAATCTTGCCTAGAACCGACCCTGGCTCAGAGTACGAGGTGCAGATTACTCTCAGCTACTACCAGCAAGACTGACTGCATAATAAACAGTTTTATATTTGTGTAAGTTGATTAGCTGTGGTGGCTATCTTCAAACATGTCAGCTCCAAACGTTATTCAGCTGTAGATACACGTCTAATTATCACTGAGTTTTACAGTTTACGAGAAATATTGCTTACAGACACACACAGGCTATCATATTATTGCCCTTCATTTTATGGCAGTAGATAATAACAAGAGTGGTCACAGTTTTTATATTAAACTTTGTTCTCAAACGGCTGTGTTCTGCTGACCCGATCAGAAGCAACACTGTTTGTGTTGTTAAGGAGGCTCGTAAAGAGGAGAAAACCGCGGCTGGAAGCGATAAAGCCGCCGCAGAGACACATCTTATTGACATCTGCAACAATAGCCAAGAGAGCGATCACAAAATCCTTCCACAAAGATATCAAGCGGCATGTGATATTTACTCAAGCTGCCAGCAGGAACTCTAGATTAAACACAATCAATATGCTGCTGAGGCGAGCGTTTCATCCTGACAGAACTGTCTGTGTGCAGCAGAGGTTCTGCAGAATGCAGTTTTAGCAGCGTTCACGAAGAAAAATCTTTATAAACGCCTGTGTGTAACATTCCCTCCCTGCTTTTTGATTTGCTCATTCCAGACTGTTGATCTTCGTCCCCGGTGAGATGGCTTGACCCGCGTTTGGGACGTCCAGCAGCCCGATCTGTTGCCACAACAGCGTTGAACACCGGAGCCGGAAACCCCTGGAAGTCTCATCCCCATCCTGTCGGCTGTTTTCTGTCAACCAAATGTGTGCCAAACACACACACACATACATACACACACACGCAGACAAATTTAGTTCCCGTACCTTGTTTGACTAAAAATGACATTTGATTTTTGTTTACCTCTGTACAGACGAGGCGTGAATTCAGACACACCGTGTTGATCGCTGCTCCTCTCTGAAACATCCTCAGCACGTCTATTTTAATACAACTTTCAGGGAACGGCACAAAAGGCAAAAAATACATCTGTGAATCTTAAGTTATCCTGCGAGTGAGCCAGTTTGTTGACATTCGGCGAGGAGGGTGAAACAGGAAACGGCAGCTGCTCTAGTGACACAATTTCAGCCAAATTTAGGGAGTTAATTAGTGTTTTTACTCTGGTATTTATTGCCTTTTATGTCTCATCCTCCTTTGTACGCAAATTAAATGATAATCAGGTGTCATTTTGACTTAAACTACGAAAAGTACAAGTTGACAGATTTTATACACACCATCCCACTGTAAACAGTTTTAAATTCCT